>MU225835.1:1934940-1950481 GCA_018584345.1 Thuja plicata
TATACACGTGTGTATATATACACACGTGTATATACACATGTGTATATATATGTGTGTATATACACACATGTGTATATATGTGTATACACATGTATATACACACACATGTGTATATACACGTGTGTATATACATGTGCGTGTATATACACATGTGTATATATACACGTGTGTGTATACACACACGTGTATATACACGTGTGTGTATATACACATGTATATGTGTGTATATGTGTATGTGTATATATGTACACAAGTTAAAAATACATATTCAAATTAATTTAAAAAATAATCCTTATTCCAATTTTACAATATGGGATCCAAACGGAGAATAGCTTATTCCAGCTTTCATTTTTAGAATTAATTAATTTGAGAATAGGCCCTTATTCTGGAATAGGCCTATTCTGGATAAGTTAATGCCATGCACCAAACGGGCCCTTAATGCTTCCTTAATTCCTTTTCCTCCCTTCTTTCTTTCTCCATGTATCCCCTCCCAAATGAAATTCTCTTCTCTCCCTTTTATATCTCATGTTTGAGGGAGTCACAACTTTTCATTTCATGCATATGACCATTCGTTAGAGTTAACTAAATTTTAATTATATTAATTTTTATTATTATTATTAATATTTATTAAGATACCCTATTTCAACAAGGGGGCATTTCAGAAACTTGTATTCCATTCATTCAAAATGAGATACAATGTATACACTATATAATTATCAATATGAAATTACTATTCAGTTCATCTTATTAATGATTGTTTACCTTCTAGCATATCTAGGAAATATAAAATATAAAATGTTTCTACTAGGTTTGACTACACCTAAGATTATCTAAGTAGTGTTACATTGCCCCCTTAATCCATGGGATAGTTGTAAATGTATGTGTTGCTCATTGAGCAACTTTTCCTATGTATTTGGCACCTCAATTTCTTAATACAAAGCACCAACCTTTTGCAAAAGGTTTTTCCTAACATGTTCTATTCTACAGTTATATAATTTTCAAGAACTAAGATATAACTTGGTAAAGACTTGAGTTTGTTTTCCCAAGTCAAATCAGTTGTGCATGATGCTTTACTCCATTTTTATTGAATATGCACCCTTTTGTTGTGAAACTTGAGAATTTGCCACCAGCTTGTTGGGGTTAGCCCTTTTAGCATGGTATCGTGGCAAAGCCCAAAACTCTAGTGAACGAGTCAAGGTTGGGGGTTAGGAAATAAGGATCTTGAGAAAAAGGTAGCAACGTAAGTAAAGTTCTAAAACCCAGCCCAAGGCTGGAAATTGACACTTAGAAATTTTTTACATTTTTTACATTTAGGCCCTTGACAAAGATGTGAAGGGACGCAAAACATGATACTAGGCACAAATTGACCGAGGCCCACTAAAGGAATTATTTGATCAAATATCAATGATGCGCAAAGTAGGGCCAAAGCAACAAAGAAAAACCAAACGAAAGAAAACTCAAAAAAATTAGAAAACCACATAAAAGTATATTCAAAATGTCAATGCTCAATGCACAAGGATGAAAAAAAAAACATTTTTAGGGCATATGTCAATGCTCTTTATGTTTAATACCATGCCTAAAATATATAAATCTATTGTCTCAATTTTTTGTATGATGGGGACATTAGTATTTAAGTCCCAAGTTTTGAAAATAGCTAGGGCATAAAATATGAATATTCCAGCATGGTTGAAATGCTCTAGAAAGTAAAAACTTTAGTCAAACTTCATTAATCAATATCATACAAATAAAAGAACTAAAATAATTACTTCTCTATGAAATCGACATGTAAATTACTTGTAAAGAGCAACACGCGTTGGGAAATTGTAGTATAAAAATTATGAGTTGCATCTGAGCTAAACCATGTTTAAAATTCTAACAATATAGCCCTGCCTTACCCCAACCAAAGGCAGCCCTTAACCTCACCCGAGATTATCCAAGGGCAGAGTCACCAAAATAGCATAGAACTAGGATCCCAGGATAGGTCATCATTTTGAAGTAGCAGAAAGAAGTACACGGACAACGGTACAGTTATAATACATTCTAAAACAAATGAACATGGGTGCACCCTCAAACCTAAGTTTATTAGCAACTGTGATCAAAGAACAAGTAGAATTTGTCTTAACTTATATGATGCCAGGAAATCTCCTTTTTAAAGATTTGCAGATCAACCTATAGCGAACGCCATTGACTTGAAAGCAAATACATCTTCAATGAAAAAGAACGGAAAATTTATATTTGATTCATTTTAAAACAAAGGGATACATGGATACCTTTGTCAAATTTTTTGCCATCTGGGTCAATCCTCGTTATAGTAAAGATATCCTCAAATAAAAGCTCAACCATCTTGAACAAAATTCCAGTCAATCCTTCTACAAATGTTTTATGCAGCTATCACCTGCAAGTAAACAATGTTAACTTGAGTCAAGCACTGGTTATAGTAAAGATATCCTCAAATAAAAGCTCAACCATCCTTAACAAAATTCCAGACAATCCTCCTACAAATGTTTATGCAGGTATTATTCCTGTGAGTAAAGAATATTAACTGAGTCAAGTAATGGATGACGTTAATACAGGTAGCATATCAATATACTTTGGAAGAATGCTATTGCCCCACTCATGATTTCACCATCTTGGCACAATTGAACCACACCACACAAACCCCAAGGAAAACCCATAATTGTAAACATGTTTAAAGCCCAAAGAAGAAAAACATTGTGTACTGGTATCAAAATTTGAAATATTGGTGGAAAATTTTACCTTGTAGTTATTTATTGTCAGGACATGCAGAAATCTTCAATCTGTAGCTTATCTCTATGCCTTTATATGGCTTAATTTCTAAGTACCTTTAGAAAACAGGATACTTTAGGTTTGGAACATTTATTACATAGCTGGACTTTTGCCCAATGAATGGACAACTTTAGCCAGGGAGAAAAATTCCATTATTTTAGAGCAGAAATATATCAAACAAGAGCTGCAGGGGTACAGCTGGAGTCCCTGCCTATTGTTAAATAATAAAAATAGACAGATTTGTTCTATGTTTAATAAATGTAATAGAAATTAATTTTAAAAACTTTTGTAATTGCCCACAGTTAGTTATCTTTTATTATTACACAATGGTATAATTCGAAGTGTTTGATTAAGTAAATCCACTCCAGGTTTCTTGTTTAAGTTCCCTTTGATTAGGAGCGACACTAGAGGCAGTTTATCACCCTTTAAAATCTATTCTTACACTGCTTCTTTTAACTTAAGATGATCACAAGTTCTATAAATACAAAATTCTGAACATTATGATCCTAACATTTTATGCTAACCATGATCATATCTTATGTTTGGACATGATTAATGATGATTATGCTTTATCCATTGTTTATGCTTACAAATTCTCTTATTTAGTATTCATGGCTCTTACCATTGATTGATGGCCCTAATAAAAGGCAAAGTTTAAGAATCATTATGCATGGTTGTCCACAATATTCTTATATTCCTTACTCTTAGAATATACAGGATCGGATAATATTACAAATCTCTTCTTTCTTCTAAATTGCTTCCATCCTTTATATAGGGCATACCATTATCACCGACGTTCTTTGATGACTATGTTTGCAGAAATTAGCCCATGGTTGATTATGGTTGCTTCGAGCAGTACCCTATGGCTGTGTCATGGCAATACTCTATTTTTACTTTTTTCTTGTTGTTAGAATGAATTCCAGCATAAGAAAATAAATTTTGTTGGAACAAATGGGTTATTACCAAACACAAGGACCCAAAAATATTTACAGCAGACCACATCTCATAATTATAAATATCAAAACATATCTGTTCAAAAGTAATTCACCATCAAGGAAAGTACAACAGAAAACTCAATATGTGAGAAACCAAAACAGATGGTCATAATGATATCAGCTCATGAAAGGGCTGCAATTTTCCACTATTACAAATTGGAAACTGATAATAGTGGTCTTTACAAATATCAAAAGTACTCTCTAATATTGGTATAGTAGAAAATTCAACTTATCATTATGGATCTCAATTCCATGCTAATTTATTGAATTGTTCACAGAAGAATGGCTTAACGCCCCACTAAAAATTTCAGAGTCTAACACTGACAACTTATTATCACAAGAGCCATAGAAGCCACAGCCTCAAAGCCTTAACAAAATTCTGATCAGAGAACGCGATCGTGAAGGTCTGCAGAGATGTTAAATGCTAATGAAATCAACTTCTTGCCTGTTTCACCAGCTATTATCTTTATGCTCCAATCAGGGAAAATTGGTTTCTGTTAGATGCTTTCTGATGTTGAGATCTGCAGAGACATCTGGTTGGGTTTATTGATTCTATGAAAAGGAAAGGCATTAACTCGTATTGCTATTGTGGCAGTTCTGAAAGCTACTCCTGCTTTGGCATCACCATTGCTTGCCCATCTACCCACACTGCTGCAGTTAATTTTATCATATCTCCTATTATTTCATCTTCTACAGCACTCCAAAGCCAGATTTCTACTACTCATGGTATGCCCATAGGATGCCCTTTGGTCCCTTGGTTGGAAGCGATAAATCAAAAGTCTGATCTCCCCCAAAAAAATCAAGCAGATAAAATTGAAATATGCTTAGAGATCTGGGATATTGAATAGGGTTTTAGCCAAGAGAGCTTGCAAAGATAGATAATTGATGCTCTATAAAAA
This sequence comes from Thuja plicata, assembly GCA_018584345.1. Lineage (NCBI taxonomy): Eukaryota > Viridiplantae > Streptophyta > Pinopsida > Cupressales > Cupressaceae > Thuja > Thuja plicata. The sequence goes on from MU225835.1 coordinate 1,939,622, forward strand.
GGAGGATGACTTGATCAATTTTTCTACAAGAGCACATGATCACGAATCACAATGTTGTTATTCTGTTATTGCTTCTATTAGTGACTTTTCAGAATCAGTATATTATCGTAGAGATTTGATCAAATACAATTTAAGTAGCATGTATTGTGACAGGCTACTTGGGCAAGAATAATTCCGTATCAATTGACATGTCAGCACTACAACATTTAATCCTCATTAGAACCCACAAATCAAAGAAGAGGTACCCACAATCCCTGAGAGAAACCCAATACCTAAAGATAAAAATGTAGCCTTGCTACTTCAAATCCCAAAATCACCAAGCCAATTCCCTTGTTGAACTTCATCAGAATGTGCTCCTGCATTCAGAAAATATCTTGTAAATCTAACACCCAAGTTGAAAAATAGGCATTGCACAGTGAAAACCTTTTGAAAGAATTTGCTCATCTTATGATTGTTTAGGGTAAGCAATTTCAGTCAGATAGCTTTCCAGTCAAATGTTTGGAATCAAAAATCACAGAACTTGCTGGTGTGTCACTGCACACAGCATCTTTCTTAATGTGCCGCTCATAGAATGCTTGAAAGCATGTTTTGCAACTCAAAAGACACCATACAGCTCTTAGACGACGCTTTTGCATCAGACTGCACTTCTGCCACAGCAAAGATAATGCCACAACTTTGTGCGACAATCCAGTTAACTTTCTGGAGCCACATAACCTATACATTTAAGATATATTCACGGGTATTTATAATGCAACCAAAACTGTAGACTGTATTTTTTGTTGCTGTGCAGGTATTTGACAGGTTCAGTGAATCTGCAATTTACGCGGAACAAGTTTGCAGACGACAAATAAGTTGTCACGAGCCATGAATTGACATATATAGTGCAAAATTACAATTTTTAATGGATGATGTATTTGTGGCAAACTATACATTGCCTTCTGTATATAGTTAAGTTCTCAATATAAAATAATATACAACTATATGTTAATTATAATCATATATAGTAAACAAATTATTTAAATAATAAATAATGCTCAAATGCTACATAATAATGTTATTAATTTGTACATTATTAATAATATTATTAAGTAAATACTGAATATATATATATATATATATATATAATGTTAATGAAGCAAATACTGATTATAATATAATAAATATATTACTGACAGAAATAGATATATAAATGGAACAGATACTATATATATTGATCGATATTATTAATATATACATTAGCAAATAGCTATGTTTTGACGTCCAAAACATAGTCGGCGCCCCTTTCATTAGGGGCTAGCAAATGGTCGCACTTGCTGAAGTCATACCCCTTCGGGGTTTATTGATGGAGTATGAATTGTATTCAAGGAGGGGGATATAAAATATACAGCCAGCGTAGTAAGAGACCAAGTCAGCAGGGAAGAATCTAAGACAACAAAGTACGGAGAATATATAATAGAAGAGAAAATTATATGGTGGGGTGATGGTAACCATTACAAAAGACTGCAAAGACAATATGCATATGTATTTGGTATTTGATAGATTACGAATAATAAGGATGATCATCGAAGAATCAGAGATCACTGGTGCTTATGGATTTAGAAGATAATTGGTGTTCATCAAAAGGAAATATTATATTGCTGGCAAGCAACAATGAAGTAATACTGATCACAGAATATTATATCAGAATCTTCTTAGCATAAAGAACCAGTATATGATCGAATAGAGATATATATATATATATATATATATATATATATATATAATTCAATCTATTACAAATAGGGGGCATAACAAGATATGCACATATAAAAATATATATCTCATAATAATAATGATTAGAATTATGAGGATAAATATTATACAAATATATATTTGTAATACCAAGGAATTAGAATGTTTGTAGTCTATTCCTTAATCACTTACTATAGCCCCATTAAGAGGATGGGTTTCTGTCAATTCGGGCGAGGCAGAGTAAATCCTCACAAGACAGGTGAATTCCAAGATGGGTAAGGATCTGTATTTCCAATCCCTTGAGGGAAAACCCCGAGATGGGTACGAACTTGCAGTCCTAATGCCTTGAGGAAACCTACTTGTAGATTGGAGTCAAGCACCCTGCGACATCGAAAATCGCATCCACCTTAAGGTTGCCATGTTTAAGGTAGAAGAAGGAATTGGGCTTAAATGTGTTAACTGTTAAATTTATTATCGTTTCTTAAAATAAATTCAATTTAGATGCATAGTAATGTACAATAATCATTGAAAATTGGTAGCCTCCGAGTAGGGAACATTACACAAGTTAGAGATAAAACGTTGTTTTTAAATCATGGTTATCTGCAATTTACATAAACCAAGTTTGCAGCAAAGAAATAAGTTTGAGGCTTAACATTGTTTTTAAATCATGGTTTTCTAAAATTGTGAATATACAAATGAGGTCTATGGATCTTACGTTGCTACTTTCTTTTGCAATGGAAAGAATGTTATTTTTCATTGCAACTACGAATGTGCCTTAAATTTCAAATCTTCGCATCAGATACACTGCTGTAGACATGTCCTCTTTATAGTTTTCAAATGGTATTTTTGCAAGTTCTTGAAAGTGTTCTTTGAGGAGTCTAGCATGCATGTTGCAGTAAACAATGTCATCTTCAGTTTGTGCGGAGTTCATTCGGTGTATAATGACGATGAAGCAAAACATGGATTGTGTCAAATAAGCAATCGCCAACTTTGAAGTTGAATGAATCAATTCGGAAGCAATGCACATTGTTAAGGGCATCGTCAGTTAGTATTATCTGTGATTGGTCATGTAATTTGTATATTTCTACTATAATTGGATTTGTGGCACATGTCCTATTTTTTGACAAATGTTGGGAAACATATTGGTCATTTGGTTGATCAAGGAAAATGAACTTGTAACAGGAGTAGTTTAAGTATATGCCGACTGAGAAGTGTGAAATGCAAACAAACAAGGTACCACAGAGGAGGCGATTTTAATTAGTTGTACTATGGAGCTGTCAAGTGTGAACAAAGAGATAGTAGCTATGCTTCAAATTGTGTATCGAAAAGCTATGACAATTGATACTGACCTTGGATAGTGAACATGCAAGAGTTATGTTGTCTAGTGCATAGTTGCTAGTCAATATAATGATAAATTGAAGAAATCATACAATTGTTTGCATCTGAAGCTTTTCTTTATTCATTAAAGTGAAATACATCACCCACACAAGCCGTGGGAGTGACTAAAAGATGCAGTATAAAAAATAAATATGCATAGAAGTTAAAACACAGAAATGGGAGAAAGATTTGTCATTGCCTGATGAATGGCAGACCGTGGTTGAATCTGGAACAACTTTATTTTGCTTAGCTCGCCTTGTATCCTCAAAGCACCTGCAGGGTGATGAAAAGTATGTTAGAGCTTAGGATATTAATTATAAACCAATGCAATAAAAGCTATACACATACTTTAAGAATGCACCTGATCAGAGTAAATCGGAAAGGAAAGCAAAGGAAAAAAATCTGAATTTCATGTTTAATTTAACAAGTTTGTTTCATGTGCAGGAATAGGTGCACATTTTTTATTCATCAGCACGTGGGATCATGAGGGCTCCCACAAGGGTCGAGCCCAGTGTTCCAATAGATAATAAACATAAAAATGATGCATTAATACAATCAACAAAGTGTAAGAGAATAAATTACAATGCAAGATATAGAAAAGGAACATCTTCAGGACAGATAATTCGATGCTAAATACACTGATGGAGTAACATGATAGGGATTTATAATAGAAATAAAGGACATCACTACCAATACATGACAATTACAATGCATAGTCATTACTGCAATAATAAAAGAAAATCAATTTAAAATATCAAGCTACAAAACAATACAGTCAAGGGGAATGATATGTGAGGACTGAGGAGTATGTGACTGTCATACACATACAAGGAGCCAATGTTACATGTACAAGGAGTATGTGAAAGGAATTGTTGTAGAAACAGAGATATTCAGTACACATGACATTGTAAAGATTCAAAGGATCAATCACAAAATGAATACACAAGGTGAAATGAACTACATAATCAAAGTATAAATAATAATGTGACAGCTATCATCTCAATTGAATGACGGAGCAACATGACAACATAAGAACAATGCCATTATCAACATCATAAAACAGTGAACAATGAAAGACAGTGTTGATAGTAGAGCATTAATGGGTCTTATGGTAATGACTAGCTTTATAATCTTTGTCTTGTGCACAAATGTAGAGGACTGCTATGAAATACAAATAGTCAAGACAGTGGCTAAAACATACAGTTATAGGAATAGAATAGTGCCATCAACTCATAACAGAAATCAAAAGACAGAACAAAAATGACAAAAGAGATTCAATGATCTTGGCAACACCAACAATACAGAGTGCATAATGTACTGGAACAGTGATGCATAGTAGGGCATTCATATGGTCAATTCATCAAAGCATGGTTAAAAAGAAATAGAGACATCAATATTGTTACATGATAGCAAATCAAAGGCAGTGATGGTGTTGCATTCAATAGTGTTGTGTTTCACCATTAGGGAGTAGATATCTTAATACATGAAAACATGCAGTAATAGAGCAATATGTCAATGGAATGATGGTAAGCATGAAGATATGCAGGTCACAGTGCATTGAAGTTTCCATCATGACATCCACAATGTTACGACAGATAGGAGAGCCATTACCATTGAGAAGAAGTGGAATAACTGAAATTAACATACAGAGGATGATCAATATAGAAGAAAAAAACAACCACAGAGGCTAGATATTGAGAAACAGGCAATATCTTTAAAGCACCTTGAGTACAGTGATGGAAAGAGGATATTTTCATACATAAGAGATTCATTCCAATGATTCTAAGAAGAAAACAGAGATTGATGCTTTAGAGGAAGACAAACTTGCTATCAAGTACATTGTATTTTCAGTAGGGTTATACAAAATGAATATCCATAAAAGAAAACCTCAGCCATGGTAAGTATACAAAGAACTCTCAAGGTTTTATGAACAGTGACTACATTGCCTTAAGGAAGAATGATAGCATAGAACACCAATCGAGTTTCAAAGACATGCCATGAAATGTTAGGGTTCCAAGAATATGTGTTAAATCAAAGAGTAATGGGAACCCTCGAGCTTAAGTAGTTTCAGACCCATGTTTTTTAAAATTTGCAATGAATGTTTCACAAAAGCCCAGACGAAAGCCTCGACCCATGGTTCGTGTTAAGAAGGAGCCCATGTTTTTGTGTTTTGGTATATAAGGATGAGACCAACGAGATTTCTGTGAAATCCTAGGGTGAATAAAACATCTTTTACAAAATAAGACAATGGTAGTACATCATTTGTTAAAGAAAACCCTCTACAGAACACCCAGAAGTTAGGATTTGTGAAAGCGTTTGAAGCTTTTCAAAAATGAAGCCCTTGGCGACCCTTCTATTTTCAGAAAACATTGAATGAACAGAAAGAGGAAATTCAAAATGTTGGACCTGAGTCATGAAATATCAAGGAAAAAAATGAGAAGGAATGTAGCTTCGGGAATTGAAACGACAAGTACCTGTAAAAACCCGTAGATCTTCATTAAAAATCTCGTCAAACCCTATAGTAGAGACGACCGCTAGGAGCTCCAAAGCAGAAAGTGTGAGGTGAAAATGAAAGTGTGAGGGTTTCTTACCCTAATGTGGTCTGAGAGGTAGAAGACATATTTTTGCCTTGTGTTTTATTTCAAGTTTGCTTTGGAACAAATACCCGCGGGAGGGCAAGAAAAGGCTAAGGCCCCGTTTGTTTCGCGGAATTGGGAGTGACACTTCCCGTTTTTGCAAATCCGATGTTTGTTTCTCTAAATTGCAATTCCGGATTCGTCAAGCAAAATCGGGTTTAGACACCAAAATGAGTGGCATCATCTTCCCACTGAATAGGTGGAATTAGAAATCATATCCTGGTTTTGCGATAATAAGGTTTTGAGTCAAATTCCAATTCCCCAAGATGCAAAACCGGGTTTTCAAAACCTGATTTTGTGATAATAAGGTTTTGAGTCAAATTCCAATTCCCCAAACAAACGGGGCCTTAGGAAAGTGCAGAAATAGAAAGTGCAAGCCAATAAGACATAGATCTTCTTAATTTATAGTCCAGCAAATACTTTGTGAATTAATTTGTGTTCTCCTCATATTTGCAGCAACCCGCACATAGAGTTCATAGTCATATAGCTTAGTTGTGAACTAAGTAATAGAAAGAAAATTAAAACTACTCACTTATCAAATCTGATACAAATTAACACAAGTATCCTATTCTACGTATTGATAATTTTTTGGATGACTTACATGGAGCGATCTATTTCTTCAAAATAGATCTCCATTTAGGATACTATCAAATTCAAGTTCGGGAGCAAGATGTGTATAATAAAACTTTCAAGTGTCATTTTGGACATTTTGAGTATTTGGTGATGCCCTTTGGACTATCAAATGTGGCAGCTATTTTTCAGTCTTGCATGAATCATGTGCTCAATAAGAAATCACATAAATTCAAGTTAGTTTTCTTTGATGATATTTTGTATATAGCAAGATATGGGGAGGAGCATATTCGACACCTTGATGAGGTATTGAGTATATTAGCAGCTAATTCCCTTTTTGTGAAAGCCTCTGTGTGAGTTTGGTATGAATGAGCTATTGTATTTGGGATATGTCATTAGGAATGGTAAAGTGAAGGCATGAGGGAGAAGATTCAAGTTATACTTGATTGGCCACCACCAAAGAAAGTTTCACAATTGAGGGGATGCATTGGTCTATGCACATACTATTGTAATGTCCCTTGTAGATTCTCTAGTTTTTTTCCTAAATCACAATTTCTAGGTAGAACAAGAAGTAGAATATAATTAGTAACATTTTGTATCTTGTTGAGATCCTGCAATATGTTAGGAAATCATTGAAACATAATCCACAAAATATATCTTCCTTATTAGAGTTAATAAAATCATAGATTATTTCTAATAGAGTTAGGAACATTAAATTAACCACAAGGTATATTCAGGTTATTGATGGAGTCCAGCCATAGGAGAGGCAAGATAAGGGGTGTATTAGGGTGCCTTAATAAATCCTCTGTCCTAGGCCCAATATCTGGTTATTATCCCTCTTGGCCTCATGTGGCTCTTGCCATCCATTTGAGGGAGTGTATCTAGTGAGGTTTTTATAATCCAGTAATCCTCTACCCTAGGCCCAAGAACCCATTATTATCCCTGTTGCCTTCATATGGCTCTTTCCATCCATATGAATGGGTGTACCTAGTGAGGTGTTGTAATCTCCCCATTCAAGACCTAAATCTGCCAAGGGTTGATATATGATAAAAGAAGTTTTAATTAAAGATTGAAACTTAGATATAAAATAAGACAAAACTTAGATATAAAATCATCATACAAGACAAAATAACGATTTCCAAGATATTATGAACATATCAACTATTACATGAAACCAATATAATTGATGGTGATTGAAGACTAATATATAACCCCATAGATATCAACTGCAAATAGTTGATTTGGAGTCAGCTTGACTAAAGCTTATGCATTAAAATCAACGAAGTCTAGGATAATCCATATAAGAATGATATCATGTATGAGTCTAGTAGATAACTAAGGCATTCAAGGAAAGGTAATAATATCAAAAAAGGCATCTTGTAAGAATATTGATTATGTGGAAGGAATTGATGGAGAGGTTTATTGATCTAATGGAGTTAATGACTAATCCTATGATTAGTCAACCAATGATGGTTTCAATTAAGCATAATATAAAGTTAAGACAAGCATATTCAAGCGACAGATACAAGATGATGAATTCTTGCAAAATGGTGTCTAGGGCCTTAAGTACATAATCAGTGACTCCCTTATTGACAATCTAAGAACAGGGATTATATGGAGATAAATTATAACAAAGGGCTGATGAGCGGCAAGAAGATTAGTTAACAATCAACATCTAAGACTATAAGTATTTAAGATAGCAACTGGTATAATGTCGATTTGAAGGAATAAGATGATGGTCAAATCGATATAGTTAACATCAACCAATAAAATCCCTGAATCATATCAATAATAATAGACTTCGATGATTATAGAAAAAATTTGAGTGATTGGTATAATTGATTGTGATTATATATGAGTCATAGAATGTAGTGTTAAGACCAAGTTATCAAAGTATTTATGGAAGGAAAACCAATAAATCGATAAAAGGAAATTGAGTATCAGTGAAGCAAAGGAGAGGTGGCTAATTAATCATAAATATCGATTAATAAAGTAAAAATAAATATCAACAACTAAACAATGATTATAATGGACACGACTAAGATCCCTACAAAATGCACCATTGACCACATTTTAAAAACTAGAAAACCTAATATATTTTTGTGAATTTTCAGCATTTTTTCTTCATGATCTACATATTTTGTGGTCGAAAACCACAAAAAATTTGCAAAAAAATCACAGTGTTTTTGCGAATTTGAAAAAAAAATTGACATTTAAAAAAAAAATGTTTGGTGCTTTTTGTCTGGAGCTTAGCCCGTGCTGATTATAATAGTCTGAAGGTAGTTGACTGAAAACATTCCAATGTGGCACAAAGACTATCAAAGGCTAATTCTATGTTTTGATTATCCATATCATAAAGTATTAACCAATATGTTATGGAATACAATTAGTGACAACAAAAGGTTATAGACTATTAAATTGATTATTCAAAATGATGCAAGACACCAAAAATGAAGTGACATATCATGTTGACCAAAGCCAATGTAAGAAGCATTAAGATAATTGGTTGTTAAGCATTTAAAATAATCGTAATGAAGAGATACAAATCAAATAAAAGACATCTCTCAAATGCAACCATTTGGTAATTCAAGGTACATAAGGAGTTTCAGATCAATGACTCAAGGCATCATTGGAATAGTACCTTTTTTATTTACTCCAGTTTGGATCTACTCTATTTGAGAAAATTGCATCTTGGCATAATTGGTGGCATATAACCTACAGATTGTAATCCGACACAACCTAAATATTGCATGTTTAGAAGTTCAAATGAGACACAACAATATCGACGCTATAAGTGATAATTGGAGATGTTACAGGCTTATAAGGTGTAAATCAAAAGTAAAATCCATCATTGAAGTTGCAAGATTGTAAATACAAATCAGAGACAACAACCTATTAGTATTAAAGTGATATCTATACATTGCATGTTCAGATAGATATATCAGACATATCAATCCAATCAGACATATGGAGACCTAAAATGTTTGGGTGTCTCTATCAAAATTTACATGCAGAAACATAACTTGTTGCATTGTCTATCACCACTTGAACTACATTTTCTTCCCCCACCTCACCTATGAATTAATGGCCTCACATAAGTATGTGGTATTTTTGACATGTGAGGAAACATCAATGGAATTAAGGAACATGGTGGTGTTGGAATGAGTTGAGTAACTGAGAGGGGAGGGGTGAATCAGTTACTACAAAAACAAATCCAAGTCCCTTAGATGTCTTAAACAAATTTGTCACTGTTTCTCGGTTAACACAGATATTCTACTGTCACTCGGTTAACATAGCGAATCTTAAGATATTAACTGCGATTATACTTTAGTAATTAATTGTAGAAACATAAACCATAAAGCACATGAAATGTACACAGATAACACCAAGATTTAATATGGAAACCCAATATGGGAAAAACCACCAATTGCAACTATTCACTATTTTTCACTCTTATGAAGTGAGCCCTGTTAGGAGCCAACCCTGTTAAAGGTTACAATAACACACTGTTAGGTGTGACCCTGTTAGAGGATTTAATCACCTTGTAAAGAGTGGCCTTATTAGAGGTATTCAAACACTTCGATGCAAAAATGTCACCTTGTGAGAGGATTTACAAAAGACTGTTAAGTCTAGTTTGTTAAGAGATTTTGATCACTGCTACAATTGTTAGAAAGTAACAATGGATGGACCTATTTTGATAAGCAACTGTCTTTGCTGATTCAAATCTCTTTTCTAGATTTAATTACTTGATCCTAACTGATCATATATTCTGTTGCAGCTTAGTGTGTTCTGTCCTCAATCATAAATCCATCTGATTTTTCCTTCACTCTTCATGTTATAAACACATATCTCTTCTTCTTACTCACTGTTCATTCAATCCAAACTTGAACTTATATATATGAAAAGCCTTGTCAAGTCAGCCTTAATATCCTTCCAAATAAATAATAAAACTCATGTCTGTCGGTTGCATATAACCAATTATCCATAAAATATAAACCGATGTTAGTCTGCTGACACTAACTGTTTAACTCAGTCAACATTGAAATCCTTCAACACTAGACCAACACTGTAATGCCCGAGTGAACTCGGTTAGAACTGAAAAATCACTTTGGTCTTCTTCAATGCCCAAGAGTGCTTGGCATGAACTGATTGTGCTCATATAAGATTAGACATTTGTGTAAAGATCACTATACTTGTGTAAACATCAATGACAATACACGATTGAATAATTGTCATCAACAATCTCCCTCTTTGGCATTGATGGCAACACAACATGTCATAATACAAAGAATTATAGAGAAAAAAAAATAAGCATAAAATAATTTTTATTAATTTCCTTAGCTTCATTCTAATTCTCATCCAAAAAATCCCTCTATCATCACAGTCTCTAAAATACAGATTTCTCCCTCTTACATCATTCTATGTTTCTGATAAAGTTTCTTCCTCTGTCATCAATCTCTCCATCAGTAATCTGTATGACATATAGTAATCTCTCCCTCTTTGACAACCAATGGAAAAGACACCAACTGATATATATATATATATA
>MU225835.1:1961644-1978264 GCA_018584345.1 Thuja plicata
GTGAGTATATTTTATTATCCCACATGCATAGGTAGTATTACTTTTCTAGATCGTACTTAGTATATAAGAGTAGGTTGAAGCCTTTGCTGGATACCGACGAATTTATTGTATTGAGCTTGCTCAAAGGAGGTTACCCCCTCGAAGTGGCCCGTGATCAATAGATTCATTCTGAGTTCAGCTATTGCTCTATATTCTGTTATTTCGTGCATTCTCACCAAATTGTTGTAAGGAGGTTCCTCTCATCCAACCACCTATCATGATGGTGCAACCCTTTTCGCTCCAAAACACTTGTTGGTCCTCTAATTCAACTTTTATATCATCGAACATTTCTAACAAAAGTGGGCCACTTAACTCATTATCAGTAGGGCTTAAACCTCACCACACAAATGATTACAACATCTATCATGCCTTGCTAGTAAGGAAACTTGTTGCAAATATATTAAATAAGTATGTGTAATAAAATTATAAAAACTCATTAGACAAAGCAAACTATAAATTTTAAATTTAAAACAATCAAATATAAAAGAATTACTTGGCCACAACAAATGGAATGTTACAAAAGTATCAAAAACTGCAAATCACAGCATCATGGACCTCCTTGTTTCATGTGCCACTTTACTCATTATTAGTAGGGGCTTTAAACCCTGCCCCACAAATGATTACAACATCTATCATGCCTTTCTAGTAAGGAGACCCATTGCAAATAGATTAAATTAATGTGTAGTAAAATTATTAAAAATTATTAGACAAAAGAAACTATAAATTTTAAATTTAAAACAATCAAATAAAAAATAATTACTTGGCTACAACAAATAGAATGTTGCAAAAGTACTAGAACTTGAAAATTGTAGCATCATGGACCTCCTTCTTCCAAGAAATGCTCTCAAGTGAGGGTTGTGAATTAGGAGCAGTGCGTTGCACAAAATATGAATCTAATTTAGATTTCAAAACTCTAGGACCAAAGCTAATAGTGCCACTAGGAGTAGGAGTAGAAGTAGAAGCACTAGCACTAGCAGAAACACTACTTGCTATTATGAATGTGGATGAACAGGAACAATTAATTGCAAACTCCTCCCTTTGCCTCTTCTTTGTTTCCTTTAATTTTTCAAATATTTCTAGTGCCACATTGCATTCATGAACAACCTCAAGAGGTGCTTTAAGACACGACTCTATATCATGGTCACGTATCTTGACAATATGTTATTTAAATCTATTGATACCACCATTATTAATTTAGTTACAACATTTATATTTAAGTTGTCCTTTTGTTCTACCAGGAAAATCTTCACTATATATCTAAGCCTCATCCTTTGACCTTGTTTCTTAGCCTTAGGTTTAGTGGAGTAGTAGGAGTAAACTTTGGAAAAAAAATATGATTTTCAAAACCTCAAGGCTGCTGCAATAAGACAATATTACAAAAAAATTAACATTTGTGCAGTACGTTTTATAAACTACTACAAAAAATAGGGTTTGACCCCAAAAATGTAGGGTTTTTAGTACTTTTCAATTCTTAAATATTGATATTTTTTTCCTTTCAAATTCAAATTCAAACTTCAAAGTCTTAGAATAAAAAACTTGCCAATTTGTACAATTGTCTAGGACATAAGGCCTTACAACAAGTTTGATATGTTGTTCCTTCATGTCTGCAACGTGCTCTAGTATCTTATAATGAAAACCAACTGTTGCGAGTCTATCAACATGTTTTTTCTGATTTCTTGGAACAATCTAAAAGTTGAAATCTTGAAAGGCCTCGAGTACATCCAAAACTCTATGCTTATATGATTTGAGGAGGTTGTTCTTTGTGACATTCTAATTTCTAATCTTATTGACAACCATCTCACTATCTCCAAAGACTTGTAAGGATTTTATACCTTTTCTCTGTGCAAGTTGGATACCTTGGACCAAGGCTTTATACTAAGCTACATTATTAGTATAGCTGAATTGAAGTCTATATGAAAAGTAATATTTCTCCAAATTTGGAGAAACAAGCATCACTCCTACCCCTGAACCATTATTATTCCATGAGCCATCAAAGAACATGTTCCACAATCCATTCGTATCTTCTTGTTCTTTCATGAGATTGGTGATAGGAGCATCCTCCTCCTATAAGCAGTAAGTTCCAAGGCCTCTTCCCTCAACCTCTTTTACTGGATCAATTTGAAAAGCATTGGCCCATTCATCTAAGAGGTAATCAAGAACCTCTGCCAAGAGAGTAGAAGATTCATGAACTAAGAAATCCTCTTCTTCCTCATGGAGTGTGCAGTTCATATTCATAGGACTATGTGTGTAGGGTTCTATGTGATTAAGAGCCAATGGATCTGGCTTTATGGAAGCCTTTATTCCATATCTGGTCCTAAAGAACATGTAGGACCAATCAGATGCAATATAGCCACCTATTTTAGAAGTAAAGTCCCTGGAAAGGCAAAGGGAAAAATATGTAGGGAGATCAATGATTGATATGTCTTTTATGACAGTGCAACCATGACATGCATGCAAGTCCAACTTGAAATCTTTTAATATTCCCACGGGTTGGATAGAAGTACCATCTAGTTGGACAACCCCTTTAGTTACTGGCTCATACTTAATTCCTAGAAGGTCTGCTAACTTCTTTGGCATGACTGAGCTACTAGCTCCAGAGTCTATCATACAATTGTGAACTAATTTATCTCTTATAATCAAAGAGATACAAGGGGGCATGTTTATCTTTCTTTTGTGTAGTTTCTTCCTTTATAGGTTGCACAAAAATTGCTGCTCCATTTGATGTTCCAATTGTTGTTGTTATCCTCCTCTAAGCTATATAATTTTCAATAATTTGATGTTTCATCTGTTGGTGTTGGCTCTTTGAAAGAAATGAACAAGCCTACACAAATTCATAAATTTCTCATAGATAGAAGAATAATCACACCATGAATGAAGCACCAACAACATACATCTTTTATTGCATAAAAAATCCAACCTTAATTACATTGTTTTGATGAAATTTATAGTGCTTCAACTCTAAAACTAAGAAACCCAAAAGTAGGGTTTTGTTTACACTAAAAAAGAGAAATAAAGCTAAATCTAGATCTTAATAAAGAAAAACTACTCCTAAACTGATTGCTAATAGGCTTGCAGGGATTTCCATCTGTGTATACATCAAATACATGCAAAATTAGACTAGAATCAACCCCTAAAATGAAGAAGTTTGAATTGCATTTCCACCATTTCTTCTCCTTGTTTGCATGTGGTTTGATATTTTCTTTGATGTTCATGCCCAAAATGCACGGATTCAACCGCTCTTCTGATATGCAACTGATGGAAGACCCCTTGACTTGCAAAAACAAACTCCAGTCTAAATGTAATCTGATTTGAAACAAGTTCTTCATACAAATTTCTTTCACATCAGAATGGCCCAAATTTTTTGGACCCACCGACCTTTACTCCAAAAATTGGAGACCTAAAAATTGTCTAAGTGTGGATCTTTAGGACCCCCAAAATTTCAGACTTTCGAAGTCCGAAAGGCCAAAAAAATTGATTTGGCCAAATGGCTAAGTGTCGAAAAATATCCCTTTTGCAAATTTTGACTAAGTCCAAAATTGAACACTTAGTCATTTTTGGAGGATTCTGGATGCACCTTGCAGAGTCTTTCCACTATTTCCTACACTTCTTCTAAGTCTGCAACTTGGATGACATTAAGCCACTTTTCTTGCTTCTCCCTAAAGGAGACCAATTCTGTGGCAAAGAATTTGATCTCTTCTTCATGCTCCAAGATCATCTGCATATCCTCCTTGAAATAGAAAAGCTATTGGAGGTCCTCCTTTGGTGAGTGTGTGATACCCCTTAAAGTGGTATTTCATTGGTAGAATAGTTGTCATATCTTCGATTCTATACTGGAGTTTCAGACTTTGGACCTTCAAAGTTTGAAAAGATAATCAGACTCTGAAAGTTTGAAAGTCTGATCTCTTTGTGCACAAGGTGTAGGAAATTTAGAGGGCCCCTTCTCCTATGGAGCTTTGGAGTGTGAAACTCTAAAAATTCCACAGACTCTGAAAGTCCAAAAAAATCCCAACAAACTCCAGCAAATTTCAAAATCTCATACTTTTAGATTGAGAAAATCCAACGAACATCTGAATAACAAAAGTGTGAAAAATGAAATAAAAACCAGTGAAAGTCTAGCAAAACTCCAGAACTTCAGACTCTGAAAATATAAAAAAAAATTTAGACTACGAAAAACTAGCAGAAGTTTAGACTGCAAAAAACCAGAAAAATTCAAAATTTCAAAAAACCAGCAGAAATTCCAGCAAAACTCCAGAACTTCAGACTTTCGGACTTCAAAAATCTAGCAAAAGTTTCAAACTTAAAAAAAACTAGTAGAAGTTTTAGACTCCAAAAATACAGCAAAATCTGAAACTCCAAAAAACTAGTAGAAGTTTGGATTGCGAAAATCCAGTAGAAGGTTTGGATTGCAAAAATTTGAAAAGATAGTGCTCAGAAACTTTGAAATTCAAACTCCGAACTTCGAACTTTGAAACTTTGAACCTCTGAACTCTAAACTCCAAACTCTGAACCTTTGAACCTTTGAATAAAATGGCTAAGTCCACTAGTAGGATCCTGGGGTGAGCTTTGTGGAATCTCTTTGCAACTTCTTGGACTTCATCAAAATTGAGTAACTCCATAAAGTTCAACTTCCCTTGTTGCCTCTCCCTAAACCTGGAAAGGCGTTCTTTAAACTTCTAAACTTCTTCAATATCATCCATGATTTTCTACATATTTTCCTTGAACTAAAACATCTATTGAAAATCATCTTTTTCTTTCACCGCGATCATGATTCCCATGAATTGTTGAAAAAGGTTCTTGGCAGAATATAAATTCTCTTTGTTCTCATCTTCATACAACTACAACTCAAATTAATCGAAGAATTTCTCTAACTCATCGGTTCATAATATGCCACATTGTGATTCTCAGTTCTGAAATCACAAAGGATTCATCGTCAACAATCTTGATTGAAAATAGGAAATTAAACTAGAACAACTAAGTCTACATGCAAGGAAACTAAATCTTACTCTAAAAAGGAGACAAAGAAAGCCATAAACTCAACTAAAACCCAACAAAAACTAAAGAAAACCCCCTCACTGCATCTTCTAGACTTGCCTAGAAAAAAACTAACTCTAAAAAACACACAAACATAAAAGAAGCCAAAAGAGGGGGGAAAAACACCAAGAGTTAACTCAACCAACATCAAACTTTTGGGAGAACATGGGACCACAATGTGACTCATCAGAAACCTAATAAAATTGACCAAAAGGATGAAAGAGCCAAAAAATGAGGTCCCCATTAGGCCAAGTGGCCAAAATGGGGCGTGTGTTGTGGAACCACAACACTCTTGAATGTGGAAAAGAGAATCAAGATATCCTCAAAGCACTCAAAGAAAATATTCAATTATCATAGGAACAATAAAATAAATATGTTGATCACCATAGATTTGAGAGGCCTTTTGAGATGGGAGACATGATATTTGTTTGTCTTCAACCTCATAGACAATATTCATTAAAAGTAAGTGAGAAAAAAAGCTTAAACCAAGGTTTTATGGGCCTATCAAGGTGGCTATAAGAATTGGTGAAGTAGCATATGAATTGAATCTTCCATCTAAAAACAAGATTCACAATGTATGAACAATGTGTCATACCTCAAAAGGGAACTTGGAAAGCATGTGACCCCTTCAACAAAATTTTTTCCCATGGATGAAGGAGGTAAATTGATACTTATTCCGGAAACAATTTTTTAATTAAGGGAGAAAATGTTGAGGAATAAAGTAATTTTTGAATATCTTATCAAGTGGAAAAAATTAGCTTCGGAGGATGAAACATGGAAAGGAGAGGAGATTCTTAAGCATACTAGTCTTCAAATGCTCAAAGACAAGCTTTCTTTTGGTTGGGTGGACTAAAATGTTCCCAACTCAAATAAAAATGATTAACAACAGATTTGTTGTCCTTTTCCATGAATTACCCAAGAGGAAAAAGGATGAAGAGCATCATTGGGTAAAATTTGGGAATCTTTGGCTTGCTCTAAATTATTTTCTTTAGTTGTGTATATGTATTTTTAAGGATCTTATGTGAACTTAAATTATTTTAAGATAACTTAAGTTATTTTATGTTATGTGCATGTCTTTTTTGCTACCAAGGTGCTTGTTTCCAGGTTTTCACCAAGGCACTTTTTCTATTTTTTTGAATTTTTGAATTTTTTATTTTATTTTTTGTATTTTTGGAATATATAATTTTTTTGGAGATACATCAAAGCGCCTATTGCTAGGTTTTCACTAAGATGATCATTTTTTAGGACATTTTCTGATTTATAGAATTTTTGACAATATATCATTTTTTGGATTTTTTCAAGATCAATAATTATGTACAAAGGATGCCCCCAGATAGAATGGGCATCATGGATAGAACTTCTTCAGGTGCAAGACATTAATAGGATCAGGGAGCTGCTCTCCCTCTACTGTAGACAGTAAATAAGCACCTGACCCAAAAGCTGATATGATAATATAAGGTCCAAGCCAATTAGGTTCAAATTTTCCCTTTTGATCTTTATGTTGTTGATTCTTAGGATTTTCACGTAGGACAAGATCTCCCACTTGGAATTCTCTAGGGAAAACCTTTTTGTTGAAGGCTTTGGACATGCACTTTTGAGAAACCCTCATATGGTCAAATGACGCTTGATGCTTCTCATCTAGAAGTTCTAACTCTTGAAGTCGCATGGCACGGTAGTCTTCCTCTGTAACTAGACCTTTGAGGGAAACTGTAAGTGAAGGAATCTCAAACTCCAAAGGTAACACCGCTTTAGTTCCATATGCAAGGGAAAAAGGAGTAGCCCCAGTATGAGTAGGAATACTCATTCTATAGGCCCACAAAGTTGTATTTATCTGTAAGTGCCAATCTCTACTATTCTTACAGACTGTTCTATGTAAGATTTTAAGAATGGTTTTCTTTGATGCCCCTGCTTGACCATTTCTTTACGGGAAGTAAATGGAGGACCAATGTTGTTTAATCTTGAATTTCTTGCAGAGTTGTTTAAGGTCCTTATTTTTGAACTAACCTCTGTTGTCAGTGATAATCTTGGAAGGCACTCCATATCGATAGATGATATGGTTCAGAATGAATAGAGAGACTGTCTTGCCCGAGGCAACAGAAAGTGGGACAACTTCTACCCATTTAGTGAAGTAATCAGTAGCAGTGATAATAAAATTGTGTCCACCTGATGAGTTGGGATGAATCTTCCCAACAAGATCAAAGGCCCAAGGCTGAAATGGCCAATGAGATATAGAAGGAATGAGCTCCCTGCCTTGAGCATGTATCAGGTTACCATGTTTTTGACACTTTTCACATGACTTTGCAAAAGCTACTGCGTCAATATGAATCATAGGCCAATAGTACCCTGCCCTAAGCAACCATCGGGCCATGGAAAGACCATTGGAATGTCCCCCATAGATGCCCTCATGGATGTCAACTAACACTTGGTCAGATTCTTCCTTTTCTAAGCATCTAAGAAGTGTTCCATCTAGACCCGTCCTATACAAATCACCAACAATAAGGGAACAGAGAGAGGCATTTAGGGTAAGGTTTCTACATTCAGATTATTTAAAGGTTTCAGGAATAATGTCATCACGAAGGTATGAGTAAATGGCACCATAACGGGATGAATCATGACCAACAAGGGTGAAAATGACATGGCTTTCTTGGGAGTCATAAATAGGGTAATGTAGCTCTTCCACCAGGAATTCAAATATGAATTCATGTTGCTCTAACTGAAGGAGTGAAGCAAGTGTAGCCACAACGTGATCTACTTTTTTTTCTGCTCTAGGGATTTGCTGAAATGTGAAAAATGTGAAGTATCACTTCAAGGAATCAACCATTTTCTTGTAAGGTACCAGTTTCTCATTTTTTGTTTGATATTCATCATTAACTTGGTTGATTATCAGCTATGAATCCCCATAGATGTGTAACTCTGTGATTCTCCATTCTATGACCATCTTAAGTCCATTTGTTAAAGCTTCATATTCAGCAATGTTGTTTGTACATGGGAATAATAATTTGTAAGATTTAGGAATCGTGTACCCATGAGGAGAAACAAACAACACACCAGCTCCTGAACCGTTTTGCATGAAGGATCTATCAAAGAACATCTTCCATGTTCTTTCAATCATATACATTAGGTTCTCATCTGGGAAGTCAACTTGAATAGGTGCATTATCTTGTAATGGGGAGTCAACCAATTGATCGGCTATGGCTTGTCCTTTGAATGCTTTACGCTCAATGTACTCTATGTCAAACTCTGAAAGTATCATCATCCATTTAGCAAGTCTACCTGTGAGGGAAGCCTTACCTAGCAAATACTTGAGTGGATCTATTTTTGCTATGAGGTGTATAGTGTGCGCAAGCATGTAATGTCGCAACTTTTGGGAAGCAAACAAAACTGCAAGGCAAGATTTCTCAATGCTAGTGTAATTAACCTCATATGAAACAAGAGTGTGACTAATATAGTATATTGTTCTTTCTTTCCCATTTTCATCAAGTTGAGCTAGTAATGCCCCCAAGGAAGATTCTATCATTGAAATGTATAGAATAAGTGATTTCCCTGGGATAGGAGGCATTAAAATATGAGGATTTTCCCAGTATTTCTTGATTTGATCTATGCTCTTTTGACAATCCCAATTCCAAACACATTTGACTCCTTTGTGTAAGTTCTTGTTGAAGGGTTGAGCTCTATCTGCCAACTGTGAGATGAATCTCCTTATAGATTGAAGATGTCCTTGAAGACTCCTCATTTGACTAATGTTTCTAGGAGGTGGCATATCTATGATTGCTTGAAATTTTTCAGGGTCTACCTCTATTCCTCCTGCTAAAATGATGAATTCGAGTAGTTTACCAGATGTAACTCCAAATGCACACTTTTTAGGATTTAACCTTAGTTGAAATTGTTCCATGCAATCTAGAATGACTTCTAAATCATCTAAGTGTGTGTCTCTCTTCTTAGATTTGGCCAAGGTTTCATCCACATAATCTTCCATGTTTTTATGCATCATGTCATGAAAAATGGTTGTCATAGCTCGTTGATAGGTGGCTCCTACATTTTTCAATCCAAAAGGTATGACGTTCCAACAATAGGAACTCCATGCACAAGTGAATGCAGTCTTTTCTTGATCTTTAGGAGCTATCTTAATCTGATTATACCCAGAAAAACCATCCATCAAGGAATATATCTCATAACCCGCTGTCATATCCACTATCATGTCTATATTGGGAAGTGGAAAGTCATCCTTTGGGCATTCTCTATTGACATCTCTAAAATCTGTGCAAAATCAAATGGATTTGTCATGTTTAGAAACTGGTACAATGTTTGATATCCATTCAACATAGGGAATAGCTCTTATGAATCCTACACCAAGGAGTTTCTCTAATTTCGCTTTGACTAAGAGAGCTATGTGAGGATGCATCTTTCTCAAAAAAAAATTAACTGGTTTGGCACCCAGAGCTATGGAAAAGTGATGCATGATAAGATTAATGTCCAACCCTAGCATATCTGAATAAGTCCATGCAAAGTTGATCTTCTTTTTTTTGTAAGAACTTAGTGTAAGCTTCTTTGTCTTGTGGCGACAAAGGCTTAGCCAAGTGTACGATCTGTAGAGCCTCATCTATACCCAAATTTACTGCTTGTGTTGGTTCAATAAGCACTGAAGATCTATCTTGAAAGTAAATAGGAAGATGATCAAGTACCTCATCCTTAGGTGCCTCAGAGAGGTTTTCACCTTTGGATACGTTATTTCTTTTTAATTTTTTCAGTTCTGACACCGCCACATAGTGGTTTTTTCCATCAGAACTCCTATTCTTTTGATTTTCTTTTCTTTTTATCTTGTGACTAAGGTACTTGATGTCTAGTTCTTTCATGTTGGTAGCTGGTTCACTAGTGGAAGAGACTACGAGTTCAATGGTATTTAGGTAACAGGCTATCTCATAATCAGTTTGAAACGTTAAGAGCTCAGGTTCTTAATAGAGTTGGGACCAATCAATGAGGTCAAGATGAACAAAAGGCAAGTCAATGACTGGTTAAGGGTTATAAATGTGAATGATATTATCGTTGGTGACCGAAGAGTCAGAGTCCATCAAGTATCCTTCTAAGCTACCCAAATCAGGATTCATCCTAACAAGTGAAGAATCATCCACTAAGGCAACACATGGACTCAAATCCTCTAATCCTACATGTGACTCATCAGCTGCCTCAGGTTGAGAACTATAAGTGTGAATGACATCAACATCCATGTCAAATGTGGAAGGCTCTTATAAGGAGTCCCATTTATACTCATATGAACTTATGTCTGAAGTGCGACTAGGATGCTTACACCATGAAGGTTTGGGACATTGTGATGTGGAAGGTCTAGCGTCATCAAGAGTATCACCTTCTCTTTCCATTAAACAAACAAGATTATTTCATTAACATTCTCTGAAAGGATCTTCTACATCTAATTATTTTTCTAAAATTTCAACTGACGCATGAGCGACTAAAATATCTAAATCTCCCCAGAGGAGTCTAGTGGAAGGGACCCAATATTCACACATATCTTGCTGATTTGTCAAACTAGGTATGTATTCTAGTTCATCTTCACTATCTGACTTATCAAGGATAGGAATAGTATGCTTGTTGTGATTCACAAAGCCTAGGCCAACCAGATTCTTAGACTTGTGTCCAAAAAGAGCATGATATAGAGGTTCGGCTCTAGCATCCAATCTGTGATTAAGAGGGCCATGTCTGGGATAGCCCATCTGTCTGACAAAAGCATACCCTCATTAGTAAGCCTTAGGAGAGGGAGATAATTTCTCATTGTGCATATATTTCTCTTCTCTATAGATCCAGTCTCTGACAAATGTCTCTTCTTTCTCATCTTGCATAGGCACCGAGGATTCCACAAACATGCTAAATAAAGTCATAGCTGAAGAGGAGGGTCTCTTTTCTTGTTAAGGCTTTCCATAAGATCGAGGTGAAACTAGTAATGTTGTGAGGGAGTTGATTTTATACCCCCCCCATGCTAAGGTCTATTGACTTAAGCTTGTCTTTACATTCAGCTAAGGTCGCATCAAAGTCTTCTGCTTCTCTATTGAGGGGAACATGAGTTCTTGCTGAAATTGAATTAATAGATAAAGTATTATCCCCAAGTATACAAATCTCTATTCCATTGTAAGGGAACTTAACACACTAATGATAGGTAGATGACATCACTTTCATATCGTGAATCCACGGTCTATCAAGTAAGATATTATACGCAAGGGGACAAGCATCAACTATTTGAAATAAAATATCTTTTTCAACAGAGCCAATCCTAACAGGAAAGATGGCCAACCCCTTGGAACTTCTTTCCGCCTCATCATAGGCTTTGATAGTGATCCTTTTCTTAGTATCTATGAATTTTTTCAGAATGGCCCAACTCTTCCAAAAGACTAAAGGAACAAATATTAAGCCCAACACCCCCATCTATCAACACGTGCCTAACACAGGTTCTATGGATCATGACCTCAATATGAAGAGAAAGATTGTGTGGGTGGCTCAAAGATTTATCATCATCTTCTGAAAAGGTAAGGTAATGAGGGCTAGCAATGTGGTTAACCATGTTCTAGAATTGATCAACATCTAAGTTGTTGGGGATGTTTGCCATGCACAAAGCATCCTCAAGGACTTGCTTGTGTATCAAAGACAAGTCTAAGAGCTCAAAGATCAAAAATTGAGCCGGGGTTCTTTACAACTGTTTGACAAGATTATAAGTAGACTTAGGATTGACTGTTGGTTTTGAGGTGACATACTTGGATGCCACTTGCTTAGGTTTGCTCAGCTGAATCAAATTGGGTCCTCTGATGACAATGAGACCTTGACTTCATGTGACAACATTGAGAGTTTGCGAGGACGTTCTAGAGTTAGGACCCCTTAGCACCATAATGGGTTCTTCATCAAAGATAGGAGGAGAGTCCATGTCTAGATCATAACCATAGGGATCTTTACCCCTCATCATATTGATATTTTCCTCTAAAAATTCAAGCATGTTGATAGTATTCTCCACATCTGTGTAAGTGTAATTGATCTCAGCTTTGCCATTCTTAGCTTTAGAGGTTTCCCCCCTTTTATACTTGGGCAACGGTTCTTTGAATGCCTTATGATCAGCATTGGTGTTCAATCCATATATCTTAAGTTTTCTATTGTTAATGAGATCTTGAATAATATGCTTGAGTTTCCAACAATTTTCAATGTCATGTCCAATACCATTGTGAAACTTGCAAAAGGCTTTCTCATCCCACCAATGTGGCTTAACATTAGGTATATAATTTTTTGCGGGATCTTGAGGATGTGCAAGGTTGTTGGCAATGAGTGTTTTCAAGACATCCTCATATGAGTCACCGAGTTTTGAAAATTGATGTCTTTCTTTCTTAGGCATATCTTGGTATCTCGACTTGCTCTTTTGTTAATTATATGTATTGAGCTTCATGGGTTGAACAAAACTAGACAAGTGGAGCATGGCTTGATCTTTGGGTTGAGAGGAGTCCACAACTCCACCATTGACCACTTGTTTATTCCTATTCTAGTGTGAGTTCTTCCCTTTATCCTTGTTAGAGTTGTTGTTGTTTTGACCATTGTTGTTGTTGTTTCCATGTTTTGTCAAAATTCCTTGTTCTTTCAAAACATCCTCAATCCTACATGCGGTTTCAACCATGGTGTCAAAGGAATCAAAAACCATCTTCCTAACTTCATACCATATTTTGGGAATCAAGTTGCTAACAAGGATGTAAATATTTTCATTTTCATGAATGATTCTAGAGTAGTGAGAGCATTGTCATCTCCACCTTTGCAAGAAAGTGACAAAGGATTCCCCTTGATTTTTCTTTAAGTTACATAAGTCCAACATGGTGATAGATCTTGAAAGGTTGTATGCAAAGTGTTGAACAAATCGGTGGACAAGCTCTTTGAAATTCTTGACGGGAGGAGTTATGTTGGTTAACCATTCCATTACTTGACCCTTAAGACTCCTTGGGAACAATCTCATGAGGTACGAGCCATCTTGATGGAACTTAAAACTTGTGGTATAAAATTGGAGCACGTGATCATGTGGATCTCCATTCCCATCATACTTGTCATATTGAGGGATCTCAACCTTTCTAGGGAAGTCTTTCATGTTAAAACTTTTTTCAAAAGGATTAGGACAAATTGAATTGAGTGAGAACAAATTCTTGGGTGCTAACATCTTTTCCATCATGCTCTTAAGTTGTTTGATTTCCTCTTCTTGAGATGGACCTTGCTTCTTAATATTCTTGTCCACATCAAAGTTGTAGGGACTCTAGCACCCTTGTTGATCAAACTCTCTAGGAACTTGTCTTTGTTTTGCTCTAAATATTTCTCCACATACTGCTAGAAGAGTGGTTCTTGTTTCATTTTCTTTAAGTCTTGGGAGGTGAGGTCAAAACTTGAGCTACTACCCCCATAATGTGAACCATGATGAGCATGTTGTGAAGGTTGTTTTGAGTTCCTAGGAGGGGTTTGTCTCCTATAATGATCATGTATTAAATCCCTTCTTCCTCTAGGGCTAGGAGATCGTGATGGTGTCCTTGAACATCTTCCACTTCATGGAGTCTCAGAAGGAGTGGACGGAGGAGAGTTATTTCTACCACTAACACACATGTTATTAAATTGGTCATTAAGTCACTGAGCCAAGAGTCTATCTTGCTCCTCCTAGAGGGAATTCTTTTCTATTTCCAAAAAGGTTTGTCTCTCCAAATCTAGGAGTCTAAATTGCTCTTCCTTTTTAGCTTGTTCATCTAGGAAGGCTTTCTTTTCACGCTCAATTCTCTTAAGCCTTTCACTCGTGTATCTTGAAGATGTTTTTAGCGGTGAACTTGGTCTTGAATGTCAAAACAAATTATTGGTATACGCTGCATTTACTCAAGTGTCATAAAGTTACCCATCTTGGTTTTCATGTTGTGATTGCTCATCTTGATAGGCTTTCCTCTTACCTCTCTCAGCCCTTTGGTGTGCATCTAGATATCTAGTTGAGATAAGGGGTGAAGTTGGTCGACTGTCACGAGAGGAGCTGCCAAAGAAAATGGTGTCTCTATGTTTTGCAAATATGTCATCAAGGCATTTATCCATGTTTTACCTCTCTCGTCGAGTCATTGTGTAACTCATATCCATATCTGAGCGAGACGATGCTAAGGTTGTACCCAAATCACTAAGGTGACTCTTGGAATCAAATCAAACTTCTGAGTTGTTCCTAGGTGATTAATCAAATATGGGTTCTTTTCCCTTACATTTTTGGTGAGTCTGAACTAAGGGTAATTGGTTAAAGACTACTTGAGGTCATTTTCCTTGTTCTACTTGATATCTTGTTGTAACTGGCATGAAAGAAAAGGTACTAGGTGATAGGATGACCCTAATAAATTTTGGTACCAAACTAGGATAGTAAAGGCATCCACTTGTCCAAAAGAGAGTTGATAAGATAGAGTTTTGCAAGGGGTGTAAACCAACACTGCCACAGAGGTGCCCACTGAACGGGTGAATACCCTAACACATATGGATCAGGAGGATGATTTACCCAAATTATATTGATTGAATTTGAATTTGTATGAAAGTGAATGGACAAGAGATTACCAAAACTCTCCAAGTGTGTTATCAAAGAATCTAAAGGTTTATCTTCTCAACAAGGACGATTTCTAGCTCACCAACTCCAAGCAAGGTCACTTATGAAATCAAAGATTTCTAGTTCAAGAGGTCAAAACACAAGAATACAAAGTGTAAACAAGCTTCTAACAGTGGGGTAGGTGACCTAATATGATCTGGATCAACCAATGAAGACTGAAAATGATAGGATAGAAAATTGGGCAAGTTGACAGTTTGACACTTAAGAATGTAGATTTGTTGATCATTTTGATGTTTGTCTTGATGTTTGGTGTATGTTTTGATGTTTCACTTACGCAAGACACATCAAGCAAATTTTTTGTTGTAAATAGAACAGTCACTCCACAACCTAGTTAAGCTAGGAAAATATCTGTTGAATTCCCACTTGAACTAAAGTTCAGTCATGTCTACTCATCGCGGACAACTTAGAAGCTTGGAGGCATGGGCTCCTCATTACATTGCACTCAATTCTCAGGCACGCTAAGCTTTGAATCCCAAGGGAATCACTTCCCAAAGGACCATTGTCTCTACTAAGAGCCATGAAAATGTGGGATTTCTTAGTCGGTCTCTGACCTTCCGCGCCAACAGATACAGGGTTTTTGGTCACTAAAACAAATTTTATAGTCAAGGCATCCGTTCAGGTGGTTGTGATCAATTCATTTTCCCAATTAAGGGGGCTCTCCCAATCCTTTCAAAGCAAGGTTTTCACCTTAAAAATGTAGGGAATTTAATGCACCACTAGGGTACTAGAGGAGATTTTGGTTACCACAACAAATTCACACCTGTCCACTCTGAGACTAATCACAATGGCATTTTTATATACTAGCTTGGAAGAGCTTGGCTTTAGCCTGTTACCGGTTGGGAAATCCACTCTCACTGGCTCTATTAAAGCACTTGGGAGGTAGCCACACTAGAATAATTATATGAGTTTCTCTTGCACCTAAGATCCACAAAGGCAAGGGGAGAGGATAGGTTCATATAATTCTTAGGATTACAATCTAAAAGACACTTCAAACGCATAAGAAAATGACAACAATGCTTCTAGATTTTTGATCATCCCAAAAGGGCGAGAGAATAGTTTCCTAACATCATTGCCATTCCTAAAATACCAAAATAGAAGTTCATTTTAGAAGTCTTGCATGTGGGTTCCTATTGTAATAAAACAAAATGAAATGCAAGCACAAAGTTTAGCATGTTATCGATCAAGGCAACCTGCAAGACGATTCATTAGTAGTCTTCATTTGAGTCTTCTTTTCAACGTCCTGCAAACCACATGTTAAGCTCGGAAAATTCTAAATTTTTTACTAAAGCTTCTCTGATATGTTGCCAACCTGCAAAACAAATTTCAGACCGAAACTCTAAGTTGTTTGGCAGATATGATCAAATCTTTGAAAATCTAGGGTTTTCATTTCCAAGCAAATCTACACAAGGGGGTTAGCTCCAAAAAAAATTTAAAAAAAATGTAAAAGTGGGTTGCCCCACGGTGGGCACCAAAAATGTGTGTTGAAAAGTTGACACACTTCCACGAGTCATTATATTCAAGATTTCTCCAGAATGAGGTCTCAAATGGCGACTCATAGCTCCCTATTCATGGAGTGCAAGGGTTTGTAATGGAGGCCCTTAATTTAGACCTAGTTATGCCCATGCAAGTACACCATGAAATGAGAGATTCAAAGAGAAAGAGCAAGAATTATAGTCTCCATGATCACCAAATATGCATTGCAAATGATAATGAAAGCTATTTTATCTCTTGATTATCCAAATGAGAAGGAGAGGTTTCATTTTAAAGAGCAATGGACGGTAGAGAGTAAGAGGTAAAAAGAAATGAGCAATGATGGAGATTAAATCTTGGTTGATCCATGTGCTCATATCTTCAAAAGGCAAAATCAAAGGCTATGATTAAGAGGCAAAAAGCCCACCACTTAGGAATATGTG
>MU225835.1:1979122-2008361 GCA_018584345.1 Thuja plicata
GGGGGGGGGGGGGGGGGTGAATCGATTAAAATCAGTCTCCTCACAAATTACCCTATAGTCCCAAATTTCTCCAGATTTATCTCAAAACAAATTCAAATATAAAACTCAGCTCGGTGAAAATGTATTATGTAATTTGAAAACTTATTGTTAAGTTGTCTACCAAGTATCAATAAATTAATACTATGATTACCAATCTAGGTCAATAAAGTAAAGTGTAAAGTAAAATAACAATTCGCAACATTCATGCCCATTGACACAGATTTTTAACGTAGAAACCCTGCTAAGGGAAAAACCACCCGGGACTGGTAACCCAAAATATTTTCACTCTTCTGAAGTGAGCTCGGTGAAGAGCCAACCCTGTTAAAGGTTACAATGCACACTGTTAAATGTGACCTTGTTAGAGGATTTAAAACTAACAGTTCTCTCTTGACCATGAATTCCCTATGGGGTCAATAAGAAAACACTCAACATTCTTTGAATGTTATAATAAATACTTCACTTTCCTACTCAATTAAGAGATTTATCTATAACAATGGTTAAAATGATACAGTAATGATCTAATTCAAATACAACTCTGATTTACAGATATTTAGATCTATGCTAAGTACATAATACCTCTAATCAATTTATACTTCTTTAGTTCATCTCATACTTCATAATTGTTCTGCTCCGTAATACTCTTTCCTCTGTCACTCGGTTATGTCTGCAAAAAATGCTCGGTTATGTGTTTAACCAGTTTGATCAGTCATGCATAAAATTTGCATGTATGCACTTCAGGTGTCTATGCATTTATATTCATAATGAATCTCTTTTATCTTATATAGACATCATAGCTCATTTGATTTTCATCCTTCAGATCTTGCTTCTTAATCTCCATCATTCATTTTCCCACTTGATCCTTCCTTGATAGTTGTGTTATAAACATGTTTCAATCTTTGTCGACCGATCTTCCTTGAATTTTCATTTACAAACTTTATCTTTTACCTTGGAATTATCAATTGCCAGCTCAGCATCCTCATCGGCCTCAATTTGAATTAATTTCTCGGTTAATTATCAATTGCCAGGTCAGCATCCTAGTTAGCCTCAATTTGAATTAATTGCACAATACACAGTTAATACTAAGATCAAGTAATTAATTCAAATTGAGGCCAACTAGGATGCTAAGCTGACAATTGATAATTTACCTATCATAGATCTGTACAAGGTTTGATTTACCTCAAGTGTCTTGTCTTCTTTTGTTAGCTTCCATCCTGTCACCATAGGTGTTCTAACTAGTTTTGATTCTTCCATTCTGAATGTCTTTAGTACTTCCTTGATGTATTTTGATTGAGTAATGTATATACCTTCGGTCAGTTGTAAAATTTGCAATCCTAGAAAAATTTTGATCTCACCAAACATCGACATTTCAAATTCTTTCCTCATTTCATCAACAAATGAATTGCATAAGTTATCATTACCTCCAAATATAATATCATCAACAAATATTTCAGAAATAAGTGTCTTATCATCATTTCCTCCTTTTAAATACAAATTGGTGTTGTCACTTGTTCTAATAAATCCAATATTTATAAGATACAAATGCAATCTTTCATACCATGCTCTCAGTGCTTGTTTCAGTCCATATAAAGCTTTGTGTAACTTACATACCATGTGTATCTAATCAGGATCAACAAATCACTCAGGTTGTTCAATGTACCTCTTCTTCACGTATTCCATTTAAAAATGCATATTTCACATCCATCTAATATCCCTTGAATCCTTTATATGCAGCGTATGCAAGTAGTATTCTTACTCCTTCAAGTCTATAAACAGGTGCAAAAGTTTCTCCGTAGTCAATTCCGTCTTCTTATGCATACCCTTTGCTAACCAATCTTGCTTTATTTATGGTTACATTTCCATCTTCATTCAATTTGTTTGTGAAAATCCATTTGGTGCTAATAACATTTTTATCAGTGGGTCTTGGTACTAATGTCCATGTCTTATTTTCCTGTTTCTTTTCAATTTCCTCATTCATAGCATTAATCCATTCTTCATTCTCTAATGCATCTCCAACATTCTTAGGCTCAAATTCACAAATTAAACAAGTGTCATCTCTAAACTTACTTCTTGTCAACATGCCTGCTCTTTTATCTCCAATAATCTGATTCCATGGATGGTGTCTTCTTACATATTTAGCAAGTACAAGTTCAATTCTTGGTTCTTTATTATCTTCTTTTGCATGTTTATTGTCTCTTGGTTCATGATCTTCAGTTTTAGCATTTTCCTGATTCTCGGTCTGTGCTACCTATTGCCCGGTGACATTACCCTATTGCATGATAATGTTAGGCATATGCGTCGGTATAGTATCAGGTTCTTCCCAGTAAAAAAATTTACTGTAATCCTCTGGTTCTTTCATGCTGTCCTCATCATTTAGGTCAACAAATTCATCAACTTTTACATTTGCACTCTCAATGATTTTGTTAGTTGTCTTGTTCAAACATTTGTAAGCCTTACTAGATTAGTAGAATATCCAAGAAATATTCCTTCATCACTTTTTGAATAAAATTTACCATTTCTCTCATCTTTCAGAATATAACACCGACTACCAAATATTCTAAAATAACCTATATTTGGTGTATACCCATACCATAGCTCATAAGGTGTTTTGTTTGAATCTTTCTTCAGTTGTACTCAGTTCAGTGTGTAAACAACTATGCTTACTGCTTCTCTCCAGTATGTTTGTGCAACACTCTTTTCAATCATCAATGTTCTGGCACAATCAACAATGGATCTATTCCTTCTTTCAACAATCCCATTCTGCTATGGTGTCCTTGGTGCAGAAACATGTCTCTTAATTCCATTCTCATCACAAAAATTAGTGAACTCATTAGAAACAAATTTACCTCCTCTATCAGATCTCAAACACTTCAGATCTCTACCAGTTTGTTTTTCCACTTTAGCTTTATACCACTTAAACATCTTAAAAGCTTCAGATTTTTCTTTTAGGAACATGATAGTCATCATCCTAGAGTAGTCATCAACAAATAAAATAAAATGTCTTTCCTCATAATAGCTCTGTGTTATCATTGGTCCACATAGGTCTGTATGAACTAACTCCAAAATGTCATTAGATGAAGGATTCTTGCTCTTGAAACAAGATTTTGACATCTTATCCATTTGACAATTTTTGCACATTACATGGTCTGGTTTAAATAAGCTCAGTAAGCCTCTAAATTTTATTTTTCTACTAATATTAACCATATTGTCAAAGTTCAAATGACAAAGTCTTTTATGTCATAACCATATATCTTCATTCTTCTCCAATAAACAAGTAGTTTCAGTTGTGTCAAGATAGAATAGGTTACCTTTAGATTGTTCACCAGTGCCGATCAATTTTCCTTTTCCATCATACATTCTATCATTTTTATCATCATTATTTTTGTTAGGGCATCTTGCAGCAAAATGGCCAATCTCTTTATATCTAAAATAGATCAAAGGTAGTTTACCTTTATATCTTCCTTTACCCCTGTGCAATATTCTAACCATTAAAGCTTCAAGTTCATCAAGTTCCTTGTCATCACTATCATTGTCACTATTATTTCTGATTATGTGTTTGCCACGATTTACTAATTTTCAAAGTAGACATAAATGTGGACTCTATAGATGGTACAATATTGTTGTCAAAGTTATTCAGCTCAAAATAAATCAATCTTCCAACAAGACTATCAACAACAATGTTATTTCTAGGTGCAACTCTCATTTCATGTATTGCAGAGACTCTTATAGAATAAATAGGAGTTAGAGTTCTAAGAATCTTACTCACAATAGTGTCTTCATCAATAGTTCCACCATATCCTCGAATAGCATTAACAACTTCCTTAAGTCAGGTACTGTACTGTGTTATGTTTTCTCCTTCCTTCATTCTCATGTCATCAAAATTTCCATGAAGGCTTTCAGGTTTGACTTTTAGTACATTTGCATCTCCTCCATAAACTAGTGTAAGCTAATCCCACATCTACTTGGCAGTTGTACATGTTTTGATGTCCTCAAATTCAACATCTGTGAGTGAAGAAGAAATATCCACCATGATAAGGTTATGTTCATGTTTCTCTTTCATCTGATTTACATTCAAAGGTCTAGTAGGTAGTATGAATTCATTGTCCAGAAAATCTGCAATGTTGTCTCCAATCCCTGATAAATATAGTCTCATTTTGTTTTTCCATGTCGAGAAGTTATCCTTGTTCAGCTTATGTGCATCTCTCTTATACATCTTGTGATATTTAGCTTAAGTCCTTCAAAACTTTCTTCTAAGCATTGTATGCTCTGATACCTATTTTTAGAATAACTGAGAGGGGGGGGGGGGGGGTGAATNGGGGGGGGGGGGGTGTGAATCAGTTAGAATCAATCTCCTCACAAATTATCCTACAGTCCCAAATTTCTCTGGATGTATCTCAAAACAAATTCAAATATAAAACTAAGCTCGGTGAAAATGTATTCTGTAATTTCAAAACTTATTGTTAAGTTGTCTACCAAGTATCAATAAATTAATACTATGATTACTGATCTAGTTCAATAAAGTAAAGTGTAAAGTAAAATAACAATCCACAACATTCATGCACATTGACACGTAGATTTTTAACGTGGAAACCCTGCAAAGGGAAAACCACTTGGGATTGGTAACCCAAAATATTTTCACTCTTCTAAAGTGAGCTCGATGAAGAGCCAACCCTGTTAAAGGTTACACTGCACACTGTTAAATGTGACCTTGTTAGAGGATTTAAAACTATCAGTTTTCGCTTGACCATGCATTCACTATGGGGTCAACAAGAAAACACTCAACATTCTCTGAATGTTATAATAAAGAATTCACTATCCTACTCGGTTAAGAGATTTATCTGTACTAATGGTTAAACTGATACAATAATGATCTGATTCAAATACAACTCTGATTTGCAGATATTTAGATCTATGCTAAGTACATAATACCTCTAATCAATTTGTACTTCTTCAATTCATCTCATACTTCATACTTGTTCTTCTCGATAATCCTCTTTCCTCTGTCGCTCAGTTATGTTTGTTGAAAACACTCGGTTCTGTATTTAACCAGTTTGATCAGTCATGCATAAAATTTGCATGTATGCGCTTCAGGTGTGTATGCATGTATATTTCATAATGAATCTCTTGTCTCTTATATAGACATCATAGCTTATTTAATTTTCATCCTTCAGATATTTCCACTTAACCTCCATCATTCATTTTCCTGCTTGATCCTTCCTCGACAGTTGTTTTATAAACATGTTTCAATTTTTGTCGTCCGATCTTCCTTGAATTTTCATAACCATTTGATCAAATAAAAAACTTTATCTTTTACCTTGAAATTATTAATTGCCAGCTCAGAATCCTAGTCGGCTTCAATTTGAATTAATTACTTGGTCTTAGTATTAGCCGTGTTGTGTCGGTGATCCCTAGCTCGAATGTCACTGTGCTCGGTATACATTGTGTTTTACTCGGTTTACACTGTCTCTCGGTGTATACAAAACTCTTCATTTACCAACCACATAAACATTGTTTGTTCCATATCTTCAAATCATAACAAATGTTTTCCACCATAATAATATTCAAATAAGTTGACATCAATGACAATGCATTAACTGATAATGTTTATCATCACTTCTGTAACACAGTTAAATATCAAGAAATAACTTCAAACATATAATCAATTGTAGTTCATCAAGTTGTATCTTAGTTGTGAAAATTCTAGGCAAAAGTAAGGTTTTTTGGTTATATTTTCCTAAGCTTAGAAATAATCTGAAATCTATATCTTTATTTAAAAAAAAATAGATCTAGAATCTAATCAAAATTTTGGGTTTGTAATGAAAACCTGAGTCATAGGGTTCGCCAAATTTTGGCCATAAAGTTAAAAATTTGGCGAACCTAAAATTCCTACATAAAAATTGTTAAAATTTGCCTAAAATTTGTATGGAAAATAGAGAGCATTTTTATTAGGGTTTCTAATAATATCTATTTACTAATAGTGCCTATTGTTGAGTGACACATGGGAGAAATGTGGAGTTGAAGAGGTTGCGAGTTGGCTGAGCACAGAACATGATATTGTTAAATTAAAATACTTTGTTTAGATTTTAAATTAGTAATACATAAAACTTAAAAATTTAAATTGTTTTATTTTAAAATAAATGAATTGGAATATTTAACTTAAAAATTAAAATTTATTTAAATTTAATATAATATTATTTATTTAATAATTTTAAAGTATTATATATATTTAAAAATAGTTTTAAAAAATTAAATTTATGTAAGGTGAATTTAATAATGATTTCTTTTCCATTATTTTCCCTCGTCGAATTTCATCTGAATTTTATGTGGTTGAACACGAGCTCAAACTCAAACTTTGTGACATAGATGAAAACATTTATATGCAAATAAATTTCCATATTTTTTTGCCCTAGTTTGCAAAAAGTTCTTTTTATTAGCACCCCTCTTTGGGGATATTTCACATTACTTTCTTGCCTTGTAATGAGGAGATGGTTTGTGCTATCATGAATGGAGTAGCAGGATATTAATTGTCTACATATAAGAAGGTTCACACAACTTTGATTGACAAAGAATAACATGCCTTAAGAAAAATAATGCACCGTGGAAAAGAGTGCAGTGTTGATATGGGTGAAACATTGTGATGGGTGGAGGGATATACATTATAAATTATCCACTTCTCAATATTAATATAACATGCACTAAAGACATTATCCCCACACTTGCTTTGCAACTTGCCCTCCAAAATTGCCATTCAAATTTTGAACAACTATTGCATATGGTTGCTGATTCTGGGGAGGACTATGCCTCCCCATAGTCCGACCCTCCCCCCAATGCAAATGTTGAGAAAATTCAAACTATTCCATAGGGGTTACATGGATATTCTAGAAATTTGTTGGATATAGCTCTGTTGGCTGGAACCAGTAGTAATGAGGACAAGAAGAATGGAGGCAAGGCTTCTAAGTCTGACTAGAAAGGTGCTTTGGTAGGGTTGTCTACCAATGTTTTAGAGTCTATTCTCTTGAAATTCATTCAGATTGAAGAAGGGAAAAAAATCTACCTCCCCCGTATTGTAATGGACCACATTGTTTCCTCAATGCACCTTGCTTTTGTCGGGAGGTTCCTTTCTTTCCGTCCATCGATTGACATGGTCTGGCATTAGGCGATGTCTTAGTGGAAATTCAAAGGCAATATAACCATTTTTATTCCTATTGAATCTCATGGAGGATGATTTGATCTTTTACCTCTCTAGCTCATGGGCATACAACAAACATTTCCTAACACTCTCCAAATGGAAGCTAGGGTTTTACCCCTTGGCATAAATCTACCAGATGGTCCTTGTGTGGGTTTGAATGTTGGGTCTCCCACCAGAGTTTTGGGATGAGAAAGTTTTTAGACGGGTGGGCAATTCCTTTGGCCACTTTCACTGCATATGTCATTACATTAGCCAATTCTAGATTAGTATTTTCCCAGTTGTATGTTAATGTTACTATAAATACACCCTTCCTAATTTTGTCACTCTGAAATCCAAATGGGGCAAATTGACCAAATCTTTAGTTTACAAGAATACCACACTATATTTTCAAATATGTTCTAAACAGGGACATATTGTGGCGGATTACAAAGCTCATCCTCCTAAGGAACCCAAGTTGAAAGGAAAATATTCCTCTCATGTGACTTCTGGGATGGAAGCACTGAAGAAGCCAAATCAGGATGAGACAGAGGAGTACCCTTTTACAGAGGGACTCCAAGATTTGGCAAAATCCCCATGTGGTTTTGTTAGATAGGAAAATTCCTCCTCTCTTGGGTCGTTTAAGGAGGGTGAAATTCCCCCATTGGTAACTTGTGTCTATCCCCTAACCCTGGAAAACCTAAATTAGTGGTGGTGGCAGAGGAAGATCTGACAAATCCCTCTAAATGTGAGGAAGTGATTAATAAGATGACTAAATACAACCCCAAACCATCTATTAATGGGGAACAAGCATAAGATGGGGATGGGAGGTTACAACAGAAGTAGGGAGACATCACCACCTCATTCAAAACTAACCATTTGAATATGGATTTGGCCAAGAGTCCTCCCTTTTCCCCTCGTAACAAGGAGGTTATTGAAGAGGTGACCAAGTCAGTGATCCCCACCCCTGATAGTAAAATTTGGTCAGTGACCCTCA
This sequence comes from Thuja plicata, assembly GCA_018584345.1. Lineage (NCBI taxonomy): Eukaryota > Viridiplantae > Streptophyta > Pinopsida > Cupressales > Cupressaceae > Thuja > Thuja plicata. Next base: position 1,987,321 of record MU225835.1, read on the forward strand.
CCCTTGATAGTAAAATAACTCCTTTTTAAAAATCCTCAGATGGCACTAAGGAATGGAACACCTAGAAAAAGAAGACTAGAAATAAGAAGGCTGATGTGGGGACAGAGAGTAAGGTAGGAAGACTGTTCAAGAGAGTGTTTAGGAAAAAGTCTATGGTGAGGGAAATTTATAGTGGTCAGAAGTTGACCCTATATGTTAATCCTTGAAATAAGCAATGAAGTTCCTTTCATGGAACATTCAGGGATTTAACAATCCCCCAAAATAATCTGCAATCAAGCAATATATTTTGGATCTAAAAAATGATATTTTACTTTTATAGGAGGTTAAGATGTCATTTAAGAATTTTTTTTTATGGTTACATCAATATTATATTATGGCTGGGTGGTTCCTTTTATTATTATAAAGCCGCTGGAGCTTCTGAATGGATATCAATAATGTGGAACCTGAATAAGGTAGACGGTGAAGCTTATGTATTTTCTCAAAACTATCTTGTAGTCATGTTTAACCTCGGTAACTATAGCTAACATATTTTCAATATATATGACCCAAACACTAGAGCTGGTAGGAGGCTGGTTTGGGAGCAGGTTGTGGCTTGTATTCTAGAGGACCATAATGCTCTCTACATGGTTAGAGGTGACTTAAAATCCCCATTATTTCCCTCTAAGAAAATGGGTGGATTAATGGATTTCCCTTATAGGATGAGCAATTTTTCAAACTTCATCAGCATGATGAGTTTATTTGATCTTGAGCTGCAATCCTTTCACATGGTCTAAAAATAGGAAAAGCTTTCACATTATCTAGGTCATATTAGATAAATACTTAGTTCCATTTAAATGGGATATGTGGTACAATGCCTTTCTTAAGGATCTACCAAGAACTACCTCTTATCACAACCCTATATTTCTTCATTGGGTTGAAAAACCTTATTTGGGGCCACTCCCATTCAGAGATGATATTATGTGGACATCTCACCAAGAATTTAGAGACCGTATCCAAAGGTGGTGGTCCACCCCAATCCAAGGATTGGCCATGTTCAGGATTTCTGAAAAAATGGAGTTAATAAAAAGGGAAGTGAAAGGGTGGAACATATCCACGTTTGGAGATATCTTCAAGAAAAAAAAGAAATATACTCTAAATTAGATAAAGTTATGAATCTTATGACATCTCAAAATCTCTCTCAATCCTCTACACATGGAGAAGGAATGTAATTTTTTTTGGAAAGAAAACCTCGGAAAGGAGGAAATATTTTGGAAACAAAGACCATGAATACAATGGTTGAAGGAAGGTGATAGGAACTTGGCCTTCTTTCACTAGACTGCTAGTAAGCATAAAAAGAGAAATACCATTAAATTATTAATGAATGAATAAGAAGATGAGGTTACATATGAGGCAAAAATTGGTCAGTTAGATTCCCATTTTTTCATCTAAATGTATGTTGATAATGATGATAGGAGTTGTGATGAGCAACAAAACATACTTTTGAGCCACCTCCCAACCGCCATCGAGGAAGACGATAATAATAAAATTATTTCCCTAATCTATGAAGATGAGGTTAGGGCTGCTATGTTTTTCATGGGAGCCTATAAGGCCCCAAGGATGGATGGATTCCCCCTGCTTTCTTTCAGGAATTTTGAGATATTGTTAGCTTTGATGTAACAAGGGCCACAAAAGATTTCTTTGGGATTAAAAACTATTGAGGAAGTTGAATAACACCTACATTGTTCTTGTCCCCAAGTCATAGGACTCTAAAAGTATGACTAATTTCATGCCATTCAACTTATGTGATACTATTTACACGATCTTTTATAAGGTGTTGGTGAACATGATAAAGCCTTTGTTGTATAATTTTATCAGCCCCAACCAAAAAGGGTTTGTCCTAGGAAGACAAATTCTAGATGCTGCAATTGCTACTCACGAGATTATTCACTCCAAGGAAAAATGCAGAACTCTAGGTATGACCTTTAAGCTTGATATTTTTAAAGCTTACGATAAAGTTAATTGGAACATTTTGTACAAGGCACTCCTGAAACTTGGATTCAATGATAGGATTATTGGTATAATTCAAGACTGTGTTGAAATTTTTCACTTTTTTGTCTTGGTCATTGGGGTTCTTCAAGGCTAGAAAAGGTATTAGGCAGGGTGACTTCTCATCCCCCTACCTTTTTATTATGGTGGCAAAATTTTTAGGCTGATTGTTTTTGAATCTAGCTATAATTCATAAAATTCAAGGTATAAAAATTGCCTCCATGCTTTCCCCCTCTATTTTTGTAGCAATTGTTTTATGACACTTTCCTCTTTGGAAAATATTCGATGGTTGAGGCTAAAGAATTGAAAAGTTTTCTGATGGACCATGCTAAACCTTCTAGGAAATATATCAATTACAAAAAAAATAGTCTATATTTCTTGAACACAAAGGCTAATCTTTAGTCCAAAATTCATAATAATCTTGGCTGTCAATCTGCTATCCTTCCAAGTACCTATTTGGGCCTCCCTCTCACTGGCAAAGAAGTAACCCTAAAATTTTGGAATTCAATCCTGTAAAGGATTCAAAGAAAGATGGTTGGGTGGAAGGAAAAGATCTTGAGTAGTGCAGGGAAACTACAACTTCTACCTACTTCCCACCAAGGTTCCCAATATACGTCCTCTCCCTCTTAAAAATTTCTAGCATCATGACTAACAAACTAGAGAAAATCTGAAGGGATTTCCTTTGGACTGATGTTGAGGAAAAAAAGAGAATGACTCTTGTTAATTGGGACACAGTTTGTTTGCCTAAATCTCCGGGTGGGCTTGGAATACGTAAACTGACCAATATGAATAAAGCCTTAATTGCCAAAATTGGGTGGAATCTTGTTGTTGGCCTTGCGGATTGGTGAAAAATTATGGAGGCTAAATACCTCAACAAAGGTAATTTCCATAGAACCCTAGACTCAAATGGGTTGCCTACGGGATCCAAAATTTGGAACAAGATCCTCAAATATAGGACCCTCTTAAGAGACAAAATAAAGTGGAAGATCGACAATGGTAGGAGAATCATATTTTGGGATGACAACTGGCTTCGAGATAAAACTCTCATGGATGGCCGCTTCAATACTTTGAGGGGAAGACTTAAATATTTCTTTGGAGACTTCATTTCTAATTATGTTGACCTAGGATGAAGGTGGAAATGTCTTTCTCAATGCTGCAGGGATAGACTGGATCTTTCTCCCAAAGCTATTGAATTAAAGACTCTCTTATGTGATATGAAAATTCCCTTATTCACCAGAGAAGATAAATTCATTTGGACAAAGACCCAATCAAATAATTTCATAGTAAAATTGGCTTACAATATACTAACAAGATTTCATGGGGATCTTGACTGTTGGAAGAAAATTTGGAACTCACAACTTATCCCTAAAATCAACTTTTTTTGGTGGGTTTTGATGCATGTGAAAATTCTGACACAGGGCAATTTAGTGGAAAGGGGTTTCTTTATGCTTGATAGATGTATTATGTGCAAGGCGGAAGATAATATTCATCATCTATTTATCCACTATCAGTTCACCTCATAGGTATGGAGAAATATTTTTTAGAAGTTCAACTTCCAATGGGTCTTTGATAGAAACATTCAACAATTTTCTATTAATTGGAATTCCCTCCAGACCACCCCCTTATCAAACAACTTTGGAAGAAAATTCCCCCTCGTGTGCTAGAGCATATGGAAAGAGAGAAATAATAGGAATTTTAGGGATACAAAAAACTCTACTGACAATGTGTTTCTCATTTATAACAAGTTTTTGCAGGAGAACATCTCTGTTTCAAAATGGAAAATCCCTAGGTTTCCACCTTCATATGCAGATCGACTGATTGTTGAGAACTGGAAACTCCCTCAAGCATTCAATAAGTTTTATATCTCCAAAAAACTTGCTAGGAAAAACACTATGTGGAAGGCTACATTCCCACCATGGCATAGATTAAATTTTGATGATGGCATGTATATAATGGAAACACCTATTCATAAAAAAATTTGTGGGAAGAGGAAATTGAATTGAATTAAATAATAAAGATGATTTAATTAAAGGTATAGAGGCTTGCGGGGGGTCATTAGGGACCATAAAGGTCAGTTAATTGCTACTTATTTTGGTAGATTAAATATCATACTATTAATAAAGCTGAGAGGATGGAACTTTATGGGGTCTTAAAATTTCCCTCTCAATTGGAATTAGAAATTTGGGTATTGAGGGGGACTCTAGACTAATCATTGAAGCAACCCGGGGTAGAATGTTTGTTGGCTAAAGGGTGGAGAAAATTTTGAAGGATACTAGAATGATTTTGGCTAACCTGGATGATTTAACCTTGAAACATATCTTCAAGGAGGGGAATGTGGTTGCTAATTCAATGGCTATGATGGTTCTATTGCAAGAAGGATTATGATGCAGGAGAAAGGAAGGCTCATTGCCCGAGCCTACAAAGGACCTCCTAAGGTGGGAAAAAATCACTGAATCTATTAACAATGATTGTTAAGCTTCTTATTATTATCTTGGTTGGAGGGTTGAAGGCTATAATGGTCCTTTCAAGAGATGATCTGACTTTGAATTTGAAAATGGAGTTGTTGCTTCATAGAAATGTGACTAGGGGTTGTTCACATGGACAATACTTCTTTCTACGTCACCCCTTCTTTCCCAAGACTATGTGGTGGCCATCTACAATTTAATTATGTGGCAAAGTACAATAGTTGGGACTTTTGGTAATAATTATTTAATTAATTTTCCAGATTTTCTTGGATTTGGTAACCAATTTGAAAGCATTTCCAACCACCTCACTATACAGATGTAAAATTTTTCACACGAGTATGATGCCTTTTTGAACGGGCAGGCGGATGGTGGCATTACTTGTAATAAAAATGTTAATTATTGCCTTCTTTTATTATGGGATATTGTGCCAATTTATATAGATGATTTTGTTGCGGGGTTTTCAATGCTCTACATTGTCACTGCTCAAAATTATCAAACTATTCCCACTATCACTATAATTCTATCTTTAGACACTATGGGTGGTGATCAAATTCATGTTGAACCTGACACACATGAAAAATATAAGAATAATGCTATAGTATGGTTTGTGTGCAAGGAGGGGTAATTGACCAGTTCATCAAAAATATGACTGGGTTCGATGAGAGCCTCTCCTGATAGTTTGTTTCCTCCTAGCCTAAAATAAGGGTCATTGTTGGCGGCATTAATTTTTAGGTGAATGAAGATGTAATTATGCAAGTGACTAGGATTTCAATTGAAGGAAGTGGAAAAATATGAGTAGGACCCCAGATGTTGCAAGCCTAAATCAATTTTTTATGGGAAGGAGCAACCTGTAAGGCGTAGAGGAGGATTTGACCATGAAAATCTCACACTACCATGGGATCAAGTATGTGCTGTAGTTATGAAATATTTTACGCTTGAAGGTAATATTGGGGTATATTTCCATTTTCCCTTCCTAAACCACCTTAGGAATCATGACCTCATTTCAATCCCTTTCTTTCTGCTACACTTGATGGATAGTAATGTTAAAGAGATTGCTGAAGCTAAAAGTTAAGGGAAGAAATTTACCATTCTGAGCAAGGGTTTGCTATATAGCCTATATAAGTTTTACCTAGCCTTATTCCCTCTGCATGCTATCTTTATCCAAGAAGCTCCAACCTCTCCTTTTCCTGTATCGGCTAGTGCTTTAGCCACTCTAGGGCCTAGCAAAAAGCTATGCCTCAAAAACCCTGGCCTTAAATATCCCTCAGGACCCCTAGATACCTCCCCAAGTATCGAGTCAGTTGAAATGTGAAAGGAAAAATGGAATGAACCCCACTTTAGATGTCAAAGCCAAAGCTCCTAAAAATACAAGGTTTACATTCAACAGATTGATTCTCACATTGAAATAATTGAAGAAACAAGCACCTTGTGCCATTCTGTTAGATTGTCAACTAAGCTTGTTGGGAAGGGTAAAAAACTAAAGGAAGAATCAATATTTGATGATTCAGGGGAAATTCAAAGAAAGGGATTGGAGGAGTAAACCCCAGATAAGGTGACCCTTTTTTTCCAATGTGAGTAGCTCATCCCATGTGTCAGAAAGCCTAAAAAATGATTCTGTTAAACCTATTTATGAACCTAACACTAAGGTGAATTATCCCTCCCCTACTCAAGACAAGGAAAAAAATAGAGCGAAGGAGGAATTTAGTGTGAAAGGTAATGCTGAGGGAGTGATTGGAAAATTTGAAAATGGCATTGCAGGTATTGATGAAAAGTTGCAGGAGGTTGCCCATGACATTGCAAGTTTTGATAAAAGGATGTAGGAGGTTTCCCTTTTTTCTCTCAAAGTGATGCATAGTTTTACAAATAATTTGTGCTTGCTGCAAGAGAAGGTGAACGGAGGGAAGGTTAATGAGGAGGAATATTTCTGGGAAATATTCAAGTTCTTGGCTGAAGATTGGGCCCAGATGTTGTTGTCCAAGCCTGGAACTCGAAAGAAGACATAAGATGTTGTCCTCTTCCTTTCTGTGCCCTTTGGATTTTTGGGGCTTGTATGACCTGTGTTTAAAGAAGTCTACTAGTAGTTTTTGGTTCTTTTTAAAGACTCTATTTGGAATAGCCCTACATGGCTTGTTTTAAAACTTTTAATACTCTTTATGCTCGTGGTTGTATAATTAGTATAGTCTTTTGGATTGTTGCTTATTTTGTTATTGTTAGACTCTAGTTAGTTTTTGATATAGGGAAGTCATGGTGACTATTTCCTTTTGCTTTTTTTGTTGATAATGTGATGATAATTGTTATCTTTTTATAGATCCTTTGGGGCTTTGCATCACGAGACAACACCCTGGTGTATGCTACTTCTAATATTAAAAACATGCACTAAAGGCTAATTGATTTTGAAGGCAAGTAAAAAATTTAGATTTAATCCAGAATAAAGTGTGTGAAGCCATTGAAGAGGTGAGGGAATCACATGTAGTTCAGATTGTTATAGATGTCGCTTCTATTCTTGTTGCTGCAAAAAAAAGACATGGATGTATTTTGGACACCATGGTATGTGCATTCATTTAATGTTGTAGATAAAGACATTGCCAATTTTTAGTGGATCTTAAATTTCATTGCGAATCGTAGAAAAATATAGATGTTCATTTACAATATCACCACACACAAGGCATCAATAAAAAGTTTTCTTAGGGGGGAATCATTCTTTTCAATTATCTTTATGGGTAAGAGGGTCTTTGTATTGAATGATAATTAGCAACTAGGGAGCTTGGAGGGGATCTAAATTAGATATTGTAGTTGAGGTTAGATAAATGGCCCTTGATGGTTGTTTTTGGGCCAATGTTTGATTTTTTGTTGTATTTATATAGCCCATTTGTGATGTCATCCAATTTGAAAGTTTAGACTGTTGAGTAGAGATGTATGAATAAATTTATTCTGTGTGGAAATGAAAAGAATCGACTCGAAGGTTTCTTCTCTAAATGCTTTGATAGAGAATAAAATATATCCAAGATGGATTATTAATAAATATATAACACACCTCTTCACTTTTCTACCTATGCTATTTGATGTAGAAGAAAAAAAGTTACCAAGAAGTGACCTCAATATGAGGATAGATAAATAATGAAGGGGCTCTGGGCTGTAGTGAAATAATATATGGGTTAGGTGATGGTTCTTCCATTAGGAGGACTCAATATTTTCATATACATAGGGAAATTTTTCTATAATGGAGTACATTTATGATATGAATGCAATGAAGGGCCCAATAGAGTGGTGGCGGATCCATGGAGGTGAGTCACTTAATTTCAATCATTTGTGATTTCATTATAACTACACTGCTTATTCATCTTGTGAGAGGAATTATAATTTATAGTTTCATATATTCATTGAAGATAAATTGCTTAGGATTGAAGACAAAAGATAATTTGTTCAACATTCGTAGCTTGTTTCATTTCCTCTTTTTTACAGATCTAGGGCACAATGAAGGTCCTTCAATAAAATGGAACCAAATTCCATTCGATAGAGCAATTGGTGCCTTTGAGGATGAGATGGTTGAGGTGAATAGCCTCAATGATTTATATTCAATTCTATATCCTGTAGGGGATCTACAGAGCGACAATTTTATTTGTAAATCATACTAGTTGAGGACCAAGATACTAATGACAATGATATAGGTTTTGTTTTGATTTTGTTGTTTTCAATTGGATGTAAAACATTTTCCTTTTCTTTTTGACATTTTGTATCTACTTTTCCTATTTAAATTTATAATTTTTAGCATATAGTATATCAATATATCCAGACACAAAGCATACAAATGAATATGTATGTAGATATAATTCACATGGCCCACAAGAGGCAAGAATGTCTAACCAAGACCAATTCCATCTCTTGGAGTAACTAATCCACAAGAGGTAGGAATTTCCAACCAGGACCAGATCCATCTCCTGGAGTAACCAATCCACAAGTGGTAGGAATGTCTAACCAGGACCAGATCCATCTCTCAGAGTAACCAATATACAAGAGGTAGGAACGTCCAACCAGGACTAGATTAATCTCTTAGATTAATCAATCCTTAAGAGGCAAGAATGTCTGACCAGGACCAAATCTATCTCTCAGAGTAACCAATCCACAAGAGGCAGGAACATCTAACCAAGACCAAATCCATCTCTTGGAGTAACCTATCCACAAGAGGAAAGAACATCTGAATAGGATCAGATCCATCTCTTGGAGTAATCAATCCACAAGAGCCAGGAATGTCCAACTAGGAAAAGGTCCATCTCTTGGAGTAATTAATTCATCACTTGGCCCATAAGAGGAAGAAATGGGCAACTAGGACTAGATCCATCTTTTGGGGCAATCTAATTTGCTTCTTATCTTAGTCATAGGACTATTACTTCTCATTACACTTCCATGTAGGTTTAATTATCAAAAACCTTATCCCTTTTGTGTCCTCTTCTTGGTTTAGAAAGTTATAATTATCTCTTTTTGGAATGTCATACATTCATCTATGCAACACAGGGTTGGATTTTCTCTATCACATTTTATGGACTGTTATCTTTCAACTCTACCTTTGATATATATCTACAACTATGTTCTTGAAGTTTTCCATATAGACCAAATACTTGGATTATTAGATTGTCCTAATGATCTTTTATCCCCTAGGAAATCTTATGAAGTTTTCACTTCTTTTCCTTATAATTTTCATCAAACAGTTTGTTGACTTGCTTAAGTTTTCTTGAAGGGACCTTTTGTTGATTTTTCCTTTTATAGAAATCTCATGGTTGTCCTGATAGTTGTGTAGTTACAAGAAGCTCTATCATCTCCATGTAGAAATTACTATGAGTGCCGCCACATGGTATAACTTTGTATGTTTGATAATAGTTTTACATGACATGACATTTTTGAATAACCAAAGTGTATAATAGCATATATAAGCCACAATAGTTCCAAGTCTCACAGCTGGTCAACTAACTGTTAGAGTTGTCATATTATAGCTAATAATTAATTTATTTAATTATTAGTCTATTATACTCTACGCTTAAGTTAAACTTAGGCATCTTATTATTCTTTAGGGTTTTCACCTTTAGGGTTTCGGTATCCTTTTATAAAGATTCACCTCTTTGTTTTTGATATGGAGTTTTTCACATCTCATTGTAACATCTTGAAACATATTGTTAATATATTGTTTTCTTGTGCATATGATGTCTCCTGTATTTTGGCCTCCATAGATTCTTCCTATCTTCTGTTCTTTACTTCTTCCATGTTTTTTTCAGCCCCAGGGGCTTAAAACCTAAATTTTTGGAGCTTTCTAACCTCCTGGCACTGTTTTCGCTCTATCTGGAGCATACAGAGGTATTTTTCTGACTTCCTTATATCGTCGGAAAGATCTTTTCAAGAAATTTATGATGATGGAGGTTGGGGTTTTGGGTTCTGCCATTTTGATAGTGTTTTTTTCTGTCAAAGTTTGATGTCTATTTTTTGCCTTTCGGGAGCCATATCTTGCTCATCTGGACTCTGTTTTTGGCAAACCAGATATTGTCAGAAAGCTAGTTCTGTGAGTTATTCAATTGCAGGGGTCTTTTTTCTAGATTCTTCTCTAGGTTCTCTCTCCTCTGAGTTTTTCTCTTTCACACTCTGGCAGATTACTTGGGTTCTACAGGTCCTGGGATCTCTTCTTCTGGCTCACTCTTCTTTCTGACTTCTGAGCATTGTATGCTTCTATAGCATTCTCTTTTCTGTAAACACACTGAGATAAAGTGCCTGCTTTTGCATATCTAGGATTTCAAACACTTGTGTTTGTTTGTACTCGCACTCTGTTATAAAGTGCCATGGGGGGTTATGATGTTTTGCCTTTTGTGCACATCCACCTTTGTCAAGTGAGCATACCTTCCATGACTTTAGCGCATGCTGTGTGTCGGTGACACTGCCCTTTATCCTGTGCTTGTTCTTCTATTGCATTGTTGGTGTTCCTAATTCTTCTTCCTGCAGATGTTTCTGGCATTGCATTTCAGTGTTCCTGTCACCCCTCTCCCTGTTCAGTATTATGGGGGGGGGGGGTTCACCTGTTGGCTCTATTGCTTTCTTGGTTCGGTTGAGTGATCTACGTATTCTATTTTTGTTCCTATGTACTAGGCGGATGTAGTGGCTAGGCACCTATGCATTTCGGTGAGATGGATCATCTACTATATAGACACTCGTTCATTCCTACTTTTGGAGGTCACCTCTTTGATTGATTAGCTCTTCAGACTTTGTCTTCTCTACCTGGTCATGCACTATTTCAGTGGGGGTTCCAGCAGTTACTTCTGACAGTGTTTGCAACTTCATGCTTCGGAGATGTTTCTTGCTCTTCCTTGTTCTTTTCTTTGGGACTCTCCCTAGATTGGAGGCTTTGTTTCCTTCATCTAGTTTATTTCTTGTACTTGGGTACCTGATCAGGCCTTGTTGCCGAGACCCATTGTTCCTTTCATGCATTTTGTTTTCATGCATCTTTTAGTCCTTAGCTGTTTAGCTTCTCCCTAAGTTACACTTAAGGGGGGGTGTTAGAGTTGTCATATTATAGCTAATAATTAATTTATTTAATTATTAGTCTATTATACTCTACGCTTAATTTAAACTTAGGCATCTTATTATTCTTTAGGGTTTTCACCTTTAGGGTTTTGGTATCCTTTTATAAGGATTCACCTCTTTGTTTTTGATAAGGAGTTTTTCACATCTCATTGTAACATCTTGAAACATATTGTTAATATATTGTTTTCTTATGCATATGATGTCTCCTATATTTTGGCCTCCATAGATTCTTCCTATCTTCTATTCTTTACTTCTTCCATGTGACAAGGTTATGCATGCAGGTGTTCTTGGGAGAATAGGGTTTTACCTATTCTAACACTAACAACAACACATCACTCTAGAATTAAGAGCTACACGGATTGAATAATGGTGTGTTGAGCCTTTTCAAATATATTTCAAGAAGAATAATATGACTATAAAAGTTTGATGAAAATCCACAGGTCCAAGAATAGATAGGTGGTTTGAGAAGAAATACACACCATCTTTATATTGTTGATAAAATATCAAGTGTGAAAGTCTTTCCATGAGCTATAGAAATACACTTTAGTTATACCCACATACATATTTAGACATCTTGAAAACCACTATAATGACCCCCTGTCTATCTGCCCTTAGATTTTTCATTTTTCTGAGTTTTTTAATAAGATTAGAACTTCTCTTCTTAATGTTCCAGAGTGATGGATAGAGATTACAAAATATTTCTATGAAACAATTACAGACTGATACATAAGAACAAAGTCTTTTGATTTATTTGTTTATTCGTGGAACTTAAGGCAAAGAAATCATTGGATGCTCTTATAGAAAGTAAAAATAGCATGCACCTAATTTATTGGTTTATCGGTGGAACTTAAGGGAAATCAATCATTGGATACTCTTTACAGAAAGTAAAAATGGTGTGCACCTGATTCAGATAGGAAATTTGAAAGACCTCTAATAAAAATTAATCTATGGGGTTTCCAAACAAATCATAGCCAATATGAACTCACTGCCATGCACTGTCCAGGAGTGAGGAATGATGATATCTAGCTTGACTGGTTGCTTCAGTGTCAACTACAAATAGATCAGTTCACGATATTAGATTTTCCTGTCCATAATATGGACCATAAATACCTTTGTCCCAATAATGATCCTCAAGAAATTGCACCACCAATGATATTCCATGTTTTGAGTTTGTTCTCCCAAGATAGTGTTTAAAGACGGCTAGAGAAGGTACCCCCAGTTAGATCCGCACCACTACTATTGCATATTCTAGAAATATAAATGATCCACAATGATGATACCCCAAAGCAAATTGCATTTTTGCAACACTCCAACTATTAATTATATTTGTCTAATCTTCCCTTTGAATTTAGAATGTTTGTAGTTAAGAAAGATGTCGGCCTCCAGGGAAGCTTCTCCGATATATAGCAGAGGCACACCTTTGTATGCACCCTAAAATGGTCGCCTAGACTGTGGGCCTCCATTTATCAAACTCCTGAATCAATGCTTTGAAACATTTTAATTCAAATCATTTTCCTTGATCAAATTGTAACTAATTCAATTATTTCAATATTTCCTAAGGTTTGATCATTTTTATTTAATTAAAAGATTTAATCTCCCTTTTAATTAAATAAAATTCATCTTATTTAATTAAATTAAATTCCTCCCATTTAATTAAATAATTTTTTTTTTAAATTTATTTAATTGTAAAGAAAACCCCTCTTTTAATTAAATAAATAAAAATCCCCACTTAAAGCACTTTATTTGATGAAAAAGGAAATAAATTAAATAAAAATCCTTTTTTTATCATGTCTTTCTAAGTGGTGGGATTTTTGCTTTAATGAGCACATGGGTCAACCAAGATTTAATCTCCAACATTGCTCATTTCTTTTTGCCTCTTAATCTCAATCGTTCACTTTTCTTTATAAGGAAACCTCTCCTTCTCATTCTCATATAAAATTTTTAGGTATTGTTATGCTGCAGGTTTGGAGAGCAATTTTGGAGGAGAATTTGAGCACTTTGTCTTGGATATTGCAACTTCTCTATCTTCTTGTCTTCTTCTTCTTGCATCCATGTCTATTCATATAGATTAGATTTATATTAGATTAAATTCATATTTCCTTTCATAGAATAATCATGCATTGTTATCATTTAGACTAATTTCTTTTCTTGCATTGTTATCATATAGAATAGATTTCATTTTCATGCATTGAATCTCTTGTTTCATGGTGTACTTGCATAGGCACAACTAGGTCTACCTGAGGGCCTTCATCACACACCTTTGCACTCCATGACCAGGGAGCTATGAGTCAATATTTGAGGCCTCATTCTTGAGAAACCTTGAATGGAATGACCCATAGAAGTGTGACACATTTTTAGCACACATTTTTGGTGCCCACCATGGGGCAGAAGATTCATTTTTTGTCACTATATTTATTTTTTGTAATTTATTTTCAGATTTCTGTATTTTCCAATTTTTTTGTACTTCTACAGAGAATTTTTGCGTGATATTTGGCAGGTTTGCAGGCGAGTTTTTGCTGATCTATTAGTTTCTTCGCACCACCTGCTGTGTTTCATCACACAGCTCTATGCAAAATTTTGCATGACACTTGACACCAGTCACAGATCTGACATTATTTACCATTTTCTCCAAATTTTTTTGCTGTCCGTGCGTTTCTTCATGCGAGATTCTATGAATCTTCGTGTGGCTATTTGTGAACCTTCACGCGGCACTCTGAGAATCTTCACGCGAGATTTCACACCAGAGATATGAATTTTATTGCTATATTTTATATATTTGATCTTTAACCACTAATGTTTACTGTTTCTGGTGGTTTCTGATTTGTTGTTGCTGTTGCTGTTGCTGATTTGGACTTGCGTGGATAAACAACAAAATATTCGCATTGCTTTGGAATTGAGGTATTTTTTTACATCTCTAGAACATTTATATTTTGGGAAATAAAAATGAACCTCTCATGTGTTTAGCTTGAGTTTTTCTTGCTTTCATAGATCACATTTCCAATTGGTGCTCTAAAAATGGACCTAGATTATCTTTCTTGCATATATGTTTCACATAGTAATTAGGCCCTATGAACACTATTTGTGGCGATCTTGAAAGAGTGGGCTTCATTCTCTTGTCTTACATGCAAAGCTCTTCTTGACAATAGATCCCCTTGTAGGTAGGGAAGGATTTATCATTACTTCAAACTTGGGTTTAGTCTTCAACTTTGATTGGTACTTTCTCTCTTGATATTGGTGGTCATTGTTGTTGATATATGAACCTTGGGTGAGGTGATTTCAAATTAGTGGGTCAATTAATCTATTTGCTATGTTTTGGGTGAGGTGAAGAGGCTAGAGGATTATGCTCTTTTCCCTTTTGGGAGAATTAGAAACTTGGAACCCTTGAATCTCAACTAAGTCCCCATGTGATCCATATTATGAGTCTTCCTTGTTAGAGAGGGTTAACCATAGTGGACACTCCCTTTATTGGGGTTGGAACCTCAAGTGGTAATAGCCATTTTCTCCATGGTAGAAATAATCGCTATATAAATGTCCTTGTGGAAGAAATATCCATAGGTGTAGTTTCTTGTGGGTTGTCAGATCTCCTCAGCAGCTCCTGATTGATTAAATTCTCAGACTGTGTCAAAACCTCGGTGCACCGGGATTGGATTTCACCCACTTGAGATTGCAAAAGATGCATATTCAAGCCATTACTAAGAACCATACTGCAACCAAATTTTCTTTTCTAGGACTATGCGTGTGATTGGAAATTTTTTTGAGAACATATAAAAGTAGAATATTTATGGAGTAGAAATACTATGACACTATCTATGTTCATGTGCAAGGTTGCTTTGTCCCTTGCTCATTGTTTGAGGACATCGATTTCTTGAACTCCTTGATTGCTATTTTGCATGTGTAATTCATGATAAAATATGTTAATGCATCTAGTCGGTCAACTAAAACAAACAAATACTGAGTTTTGTTACCTTCCCTCATGCGAGAAAACTATTTCCTCGCGCGGCTTGTTGCATTTTCTCATGCGGCTTTCTGAGAATCCTCTCGCGATATTCTACAAACTTGCTGTCAATTTATTGTTATCCTATCACACCAGTCTGGTCTTTCTTTATGTGACTCTATGCATTTTGTTGCGCGGTCCTATGCTAATCCTCACATGAGAAATTTTTTTGTCGCACGAACTTGTCTTCTAGTGAGCTATTTGCTATCATTTGCCCGCTTGCTTGATTGCTGTCCTATCATTTCTAGTTTTCCCTGGTTGATCCAGGTTAGATTGGATTACTTACCCCACTGTTGGAAGCTTGTTTATGTTTTGGATTCTTGCATTTTTGACCTCTTGGAATAGTGATCTTTGATTTCACAAGTGATCTTTCTTGGAGCTTGGTAAGCTAGAAATCGTCCTTGTTGAAAAGATAAACCTTTAGATTCTTTGATAACACACTTGGAGAGTTTTGGTAGTCTCTTGCCTAACAACTTTCATATATATTCAATTTGAATCAATATAATTTGGGTAAGATCATCCTCCTGATCCATGTGTGTTAGGGTATTCACTGTTTATTGGGCACCTCTATGGTAGTGTTGACTTACGCCTCTTGCAATTTTCTATCTTATCACCTCTTTTTGGACAAGTTAATGCCTTTATTATCATAGTTTAGTACCAACGTTTCTTAGGGTCATCTTATCAGCTAGTACCTTTTCTTTCATGCCAGTTACAACAAGATATCAAGTAAGTCAAGGAAAATAACCTCAAGTGATCTTTAAACAATTACCCTTAGTACAAACTCGCCAAAGACATAAGGAAAAAGAATCCATATTTAATCAATCACCTAGGAATACTTCAGAAGTGTGGTTTGATTCCAAGAGTCATCTTAGTGAGTTGGGTATTCCCTTGGCATCTTCTCACTCTTCTATGGATATGAGTTACACAATTACTCGAAGAGAAAGGGAAGCCATGGATAAATGTTATGATGATATATTTGCAAAGAGTAGAGATGCCATTTCATTCAGTGGTTCCTCTCATAATAGTAGACCAACCTCACCCCTTATTTCAACAAGATATCTAGATGCACACCAAAGGGATGAGAGAGAGAAAGGTAAAAGACATGCTTATGACGATGAGTTATCACAACATGAGAACCAAGGAGATGAACCTTATGACACTCATGTCAATACAACTTATACCAACAACTTGTTTAGAAATTCAAGACCAATTTCACCACTCAAGACCTCTTCAGGTTACATGAATGAAAGGATTAAGAGGATTGAGTGTGAAAAGAAAGCCTTCCTAGAATAACAAGCTCATAAGGAAGAACAAATTAGATGCCTAGAGTTGGAGAGACAGACTTTGGTATGTAGAAATGGAAAGGAAAGCCTTTCAAGAGGAGAAAGATAGGCTCCTGGCTCAAAAATTCAATGATCCATTCAACAATATGCATGTTAGTGGTGGAAACAGTTCTCCTCCATCCACTCCTCCTAAGACTCCATGAAGTAGGATACATTCAAGATCGTCATCATGATCTCCTAGCCCTAGAGGGAGAAGGCTTTCTAGACATGATCATTATAGGAGACAGACACCTCCTAGGAATTCAAGACAACCTTCCCAGCATGCTCATTATGGTTCACAATATGGGGGTAGTATCTCAAGCTTTGATTGCACCTCCCAAGATTTCATGAAAATGCAACAAGAGCCACTTTTCCAATGGTATGTGGAGAAATATTTGGAGCAAAACAAGGATAAGTTCCTAGAAAGTTTAATCAACAAGGATGCTAGGGTCCCTTACAACTTTGACATGGATAAATATATTAAGAAACAAGGTCCATCTCAAGATGAGGTGATCAAAGAAATGCAGAGAACAATGGAAAAGATGTTGGAACCTAAGAGTTCTTTCTCATTGGACTTGATTTTTCCTAATCCTTTTGATAACAGTGTTGACAAGAAGGAGTTCCCTAGAAAGGTTGAAATTCCTAAATATGACAAATATGATGGGAATGGAGATCCACATGATCATGTACGCCAATTTTATACCACTAGTTTTGAGTTCCATCAAGATGACTCTTATCTCATGAGGTTATTCCCAAGAAGTCTTAAGGGACAAGCAATGGAATGGTTCACCAATATAACTCCCTCTGTTAAGACTTTCAAAGAGCTTGTTCAAAGATTTGTTCAACACTTTTCTTACAATCTGTCAAGATCTATCACCTTGTTATACTTATGTAACTTAAAGTAGAATCAAGGGGAATCCTTTGTCACTTTCTTGCAAAGGTGGAGGCGAAAATGCTCTTTATATTCTAGAGCCATTCCTGACAATGAAAAGATCGATATCCTTGTTAGAAATTTGGTTCCCTAATTGTGGTATGAAGTTAAGAAAATCATTTTTGATTCATTTGACACCATGGTTGAAACCACATGTAGGATTGAAGATGTTTTAAGAGAAAAAGGAATTTTGACCAAACATGGACATAATAACAACAACAATGGTCAAAACAACAACAAATCTAACAAGGATAAAGGGAAGAACCAACATTGGAATAAGAACAAACAAGTAGTTAATGATGGAGTTGTGGATTCCTCCCAACCTAAAGATCAACCTGTGCTCCACTTATCTAGTGTTGTTCAAGCCATGAAGCTCAATACATCTAATCAACAAGAGAGTAAGCCAAGTTACCAAGGTAAGCCTAAGAAGGAAAGGTGTCAAATTGCAAAACTTGGTGAGTCACATGAGGATATTTTAAAGAAACTTATCGCTAACAATCTTGTACATCCTCAAGATCCTACAACTTTTCCTATACCTGAAGTTAAGCCACATTGGTGGAATGAGAAGGCCTTTTGCATATTTCATAGTGGTATTGGACATGACATTGAATATTGCTACAAACTCAGGCATATCATTCAAGATCTCAATGAGAGTGGAAAAAATACAATAGATGGATTGAACACCAATGCCAATCATAAGGCATTCAAGGAACCTTTGCCCAAATATGAAAAGGGGGAAACCTCTAAAGCTAAGAATGGAAAAGCTGAGATTAATTATACCTACACAGATGCAGAGAATACTATCAACATGCTTGAATTTTTAGAAGAGAATGTCAATAAGATGAGGGGTAGAGATCCCTATGGTTATGATCTAGATGAATAATCTCCTCCTATTTTTTATGAAGAACGTATTGTGGTGCTAAGGGGTCCCAACTCTAGAAGGTCATCTCAAGCCCTTAATGCTATCACATGAAGTCAAGGTCACGTTGTCATTAGAGGACCCAATTAAAGCCAATCTAGTAAACCTAAGCAAGTGGCATCCAAGCCTGTCACCTTGAAACCAACAATCAATCCTAAGTTAAACTACAATCTTGTTGATCAGTTACAAAGAACCCCAACTCAGATTTTGATCTTTGAGCTCTTAGAGTTGTCCCTGAGACATAAGAAAATTCTTGAGGATGCTTTGCGCACGACGAATGTCCCCAACAACTTAGATGTCGATCAATTCCAGAACATGGTTAATCACATTACTAGCCCTCATTACCTTACATTTTCAGAAGATGATGATAAAGCCTTGAGCCACCCACATAATCTTGCTCTCCATATTGAGGTCATGATCCACAGAACCTGTGTTAGGCACGTGTTGATAGATGGGGGTGCTGGGCTAAATATTTGTTCTCTCAATTTGTTGAAAGAGTTAGGTTATTATGAAGAAGTTATAGATACAAGGAAAATGATCACTATCAAAGCCTATGATGAGGCAGAAAGAATTTACAAGGGGTTGGCCATCCTTCCTATTAGGATTGGCCCTATTCAAAAAGATATTTTATTTAAAATAGTTGATGCTGGACCCCTTGCGTATAATATCTTACTTGGTAGACCATGGATTCATGATATGCAAGCAGTGCCGTCTACCTACCATCAGTGTGTTAAGATCCCCTACAATGGAATAGAGATTTGTATACCTGGGGATAACAATTTATTGGTCAATTCAATTTTAGGAGGAACTCATGTTCCCCTTAATAAAGAAGCAGAAGATTTTGATGCAACTTTAGCTGAATGAAAAGACAAACTTAAAATAATAGACCTTAGCATGGGGGGGGGGGTATCAAATCAACTCCCTCACAACATTACCAATTTCACCTTGGTCTTATGGAAAGCCTTCACAAGAAAAGAAGCCTTCCTCTTCAACTATGACTTTATTTGGCACATTTGTAGAATCATCAGTGCTATCCAAGATGAGAAAGAGGAGACATTTGTTAGAGACTAGCTCTATAGAGAAGAAAAATATATAAACAATGAGAACTTCTCTCCCTCTCCTAAGGCTTATGGAAGAGAGTATGCTTTTGTTAGAAAGATGGACTATCCCAGATATAGCCCTCTTAATCACAATTCAGATGCTAGAGCCGAACCCCTTGATCACTCTCTTTTTGGACGCAAGTCTAAGAAGCCAATTGGCCTAGGATTTGAGAATTATAACAAGCACACTAATCCTATCTTTGAGGCATCAGATAGTGATAATGAACCAGAATATATTCCTAATCTAAAAAACTAGCAATACATGTGTGAGGGTTGGGTCCCTCCCACTAATCTCCTTTGGGGAGATTCTGATATTCTGGTCACTCATGCGTCAGTTGCAACTTTAGAACAAAATGAATCGGATATTGAAGATCCTCATAGAGAATGCCATCGTAAGAATATCACTCATTTAATGGAAAGAGAAGGTGTTACCTTTGATGAAATGA
Organism: Thuja plicata; assembly: GCA_018584345.1. NCBI lineage: Eukaryota > Viridiplantae > Streptophyta > Pinopsida > Cupressales > Cupressaceae > Thuja > Thuja plicata. Next base: position 2,007,084 of record MU225835.1, read on the forward strand.
AACCTTCCACATCAAGATGCCCAAAACCTTCATGGTGCAAGCATCCTAGTCATAGTTTAGACACAAGTTCACACGAGTGTGAATGGGAATCCTTCTCAGAGTCTTCCATAGTTGATAGAGATGTTGATGTTATTCACACTTATAGTTCTCAACCCAAGGTAGCCAATGAGTCACATGTAGGATTAGAGGATTGGAACCCACATGTTTCCTTAGTGGATGATTCTTCTCTTGTTAGGATGAATACCGATTTGGGTAGCTTAGAGGGATATTTGACAGACTCTGACCCTTCGGTCACCAGTGATAATATCATTCACATTTATAACCTTGAACCAGTAATTTACTTACCTCTTATTCACCCCGACCTCATTGATTGGTCCCAACGCTATCAAGAACATGAGCTCTTAACATTCCAAAATGATTATGAGATAGCATGTTACCTAAATGCCATTAAATCCATGGTCTCTTCCACCAGTGAACCGACTACCAGCATGACAAAGCCAGACATCAAGTACCTTAGTCACAAGATAAAAAGAAAAGAAAATCAAAAGAATAGGTGTTCTGATGGCGAAAACCACTATGTGGCAGTGTCAGAACCAAAAAAAGTAAAAATAAATGATGTATCCAAGGGTGAAAACCTCTTTGAGGCACCTAAGAATGAGGTACTTGATCGTCTCCCTAGCTATTTTCAAGATTGATCTTCAGTGCTTATTGAACCAACACAAGCAGTCAATTTGGGTAAAGATGAGGCTCCACAAATAGTACACTTGGCTGAGTCCTTGTCACCTAAAGAAAAAGAAGCTTACACTAAGTTCTTACAAAAAAATAAGATCAACTTTGTGTGGACATATTCAGATATGCCAGGATTGGACATTAATCTTATCATGCATTACTTGTCTATAGCTCCAGGTGTCAAACCAGTTAAGAAAAAAATGAGAAAGATGCATCCTCACATAGCTCCCCTAGTCAAAGAAGAATTAGAGAAATTCCTTGGTGCAAAAATCATAAGAGCTATTGCCTATGCTGAATGGATATCAAACATTGTACCAGTTTCCAAACATGATAAATACATTTGAGTTTCCACAAATTTTAGAGATCTCAATAGAGCATGCCCAAAGGATGACTTTCCACTCCCCAATATAGATATGATAGTTGATATGACTGCGGGTTATGAGATTTATTCCTTGATGGATGGTTTTTCCAGATATAATCAGATTAAGATAGCTCCTGAAGATCAAGAAAATATTGCATTCACTTGTGCATGGGGTACCTATTGTTGGA
>MU225835.1:2011316-2026455 GCA_018584345.1 Thuja plicata
TGTCAAAAAATTCTAAAAATCAGAAAATGTCCTGAAAAAATGATCATCTTAGTGAAAACCTAGCAATAGGCGCTTTGATGTATCTCCAAAAAAATTATATATTCCAAAAATACAAAAAAATCAAAAAATTCAAAAAAAAAAAGTGCCTTGGTGAAAACCTGCAAACAGGTGCCTTGGTGGCAAAAATTCAAAAAAATTATAAAAAGTCCTAAAAAAAAATGAAAAAAAATAAAAGAGAAAAAATTGTAATAAAATCCAAGTGGTGAAAACCTAGAAATAGGCACTACTTGAGGCCTTTGTACCCCTGTTTCTTAGCGCGTGTCTGCGACACTTAGCCTTTCTCCATCATGCATTGTCCTTATTGCCTCAGTCTAGAATCGGTCTTTGTCTTTGTCTAGGGGGCATAACTATGTTATCTTTGGTCTCTTAGATGCGTTAGTCTTTAGGACATCTCACAAATGGTGTTTTTCAACACCACCCCCAACTGTATTTTTTAATACAACCCCTGACATCTAGTGTTTTTCAACACTTATCGGTTTGGTCTTACCCCATTTTGTCATGTGGTCTTACCTGCTTGCAAGCATTCAATCCTTATCCTCGGAACTCAGTATCAGTTAACACACAACACTTAATGCTTGAGCTATGTCATGATCTTTTCTTTGTGTGCTGACTGTTATTGATTTCTGTTGAGTATCCTTGTCTAATAAGTCTCTCTGTGATGCATAGCTAGAGGACTTGGGGCATAGGGCATGTTTTTATTTGCTTCTTTCTTTCTTTTTAACTATTTTTTTATACAATCATTCTGCTAGTCATCCTGGCCTCTATGCCTTGATGCGAGCGTGGTTTTGCTACATTAAATTGGGTAAGCTAACATCACAGTCATCTTGACCTTTATGTCTTTGATGCTTATGTTAGAATCTTTCCACATTCCAATCCGATATCAATCATATTCATATATTCATAGTTGGGCTTGTGACTAGTGATGATTGTGTGATTTTTTGATGTTCATTAATAATGGCCCAGTGATGAAAATAAGTTCCTTAACATTCTCTAATGAATGATGAACACAAAGTCGTATGTTATAGTTGCTCTATTGCAAGTACACCTTTGCATTTTCATGTAGCTTGTATTGTTAGACTTCATGTTAGTTTGTATTTTTAGGCTACATTATGATTTTGCGAGGGTTTTCCTTCATCTTTCTTGTGGAATTTTAATCAACTGTGATCACGTTATGATCTTCATTTCCTTATCTTCTTTCATGATCTCAATCAAAATTTTCTATCTTAAACAGTTGATTGATTTTGGGTCATTCTCTTTCTTAAGGCAAATTCTCTTTCTTCTCTTCATTTCTTTCCACCTCTTCCAAACTTCTATCTTCCGTTCGCTGTCACCCCACTTCTTTTCTTCTAATTCAACCTTGGGGCATAATCATTCATGCTTGATGATCTACCTTGGTTCTGTGATCATTATATCTTTCATCTTACATCAAGAACCTTATCTTTAGTTCGATTTGATCAAATTTATCAATTTGCTATTTCTCCTCTATCTCATTTCGATTTCGATCATGAGGGGGCAGTACCTATCAAACTTCAATCCTTGATTCAACTTTATCAATCCTATCAATCGCTCCTCTTGGGGCAACCTTGCTTGAGATTCTTATCTCGGACATGTCAATTACTTATTTACAACGGTGTTGAACTTGTCTTTTTTGCAATCAGCTTATCTTTGTTCTGATGTCAGTTACTTATTTACAATGGTGTTGATGTCTGTGTTATTTTATGATCCCAAATCGATCTCACACTTCAACTGCATTCTTTAACTACATGTGTTCCTAGAATGATCACACATTAGTCAAAGAGGGGCAAATGTATGCACCCTAAAATGGTTGCCTAGACTGTGGGCCCCCACTTATCAATTTATCAAAATCCTGAATCAATGCTTTTCAACATGTTAATTCAAATCAATTTCCTTGATCAAATTATAATTAATTCAATTATTTCAATATTTCCTAAGGTTTGATCATTTTTATTTAATTAAAAGATTTAATCTCCCTTTTAATTAAATAAAATTCATCTTGTTTAGTTAAATTAAATTCCTCCCATTTAATTAAATAAAATTCTTCTAATTTATCTAATTGTAAAGAAAACCCCTCTTTTAATTAAATAAATTAAAATCCCCACTTAAAGCACTTTATTTGATGAAAAAGAAAATAAATTAAATAAAAATCCTTTTTTATCACATCTTTCTAAGTGGTGGGCTTTTTGCTTTAATGAGCACATGGATCAACCAAGATTTAATCTCCACCATTGCTCATTTCTTTTTGCCTCTTAATCTCAACCGTTCACTTTTCTTTATAAGGAAACCTCTCCTTTTCATTCTCATATAGAATTTTTAGGTATTGTTATGCTGCAGGTTTGGAGAGCAATTTTGGAAGAGAATTTGAGCACTTTGGCTTGGATATTGCAACTTCTCTATCTTCTTGTCTTCTTCTTCTTGCATCCATGACTATTTATATAGATTAGATTCATATTAGATTAAATTCATATTTCCTTTCATAGAATAATCATGCATTGTTATCATTTCGACTAATTTCTTTTCTTGCATTGTTATCATATAGAGTAGATTTCATTTTCATGCATTGAATCTCTCGTTTCATGGTGTACTTGCATAGGCACAACTAGGTCTATCTGAGGGCCTTCATCACACTCCTTTGCACTCCGTGACTAGGGAGCTATGAGTCAATATTTGAGGCCTCATTCTTGAGCAACCTTGAATGGAATGACCCATAGAAGTGTGACACATTTTTAGCACACAACCTTAAACTATTCGCAACCAAAAATATCTGCAATGGTTTTCTTCCAATATAATATTAATCCATTGAAGTGAAACATTAGTTGACTTCAAATAATTATATAAGCTCCTGTCAGATAACTATTATCTTGTAGCTTATATAAACTTTGGCATATAAATGGAAGAAAACTAAATTGAGGGCCTTTACAACTTTAACTGATAGCTTGAATATACATTAAGAGATTAATTAACAAAATAAAAAGAATGGGATACGTATTTCATAAGAAATGTATGATGTATACAGCTAATTATCGAGTAACTAGACAAGTCTACCACAACACCTCTATAGTAGGTTGAAAAGCTAAAGATGATCATGAATTACCATAAGGCCCCGTTTGGTTGAGGAATTAAAATTTGACTCAAAACCTGATTATCTCAAAATAAGGTTTTGAAATTCCAATTTTGTGTATTTGAAATATAGTTGGGACCATTTGGTTGACCCAAAAGATGACTTAGACAATCCATCTTCTGCGTTTGGTTGCCAACTTTGAAATTAGAATTGGAATTGAGAAATAAGAATTAGATTATCCATTTCTGTGTTTGGTTCTACATTTCAAATTGGAATTAGATTATCCTCGATGTCCATCTCCAAGACCTTCGACATGTCTGAAGCGGCTTTCTTTGCATTCCTTTTGACCACTTCTTTAAACACTGGGATTTTATACGCATTGTTGAAGCCTGTAGAAACCATCATGGTTACAATGCCACCATCTAGGATTCTGAAGCCCTGCATTGAGAAGACATCGGCTATGAAGGTGCCGTGGGTTTGTTTATTTGTATACTCCAAAATGATCATGGAAGATAATGGGTAGTCCCCGCCGATTCCAACCTGGAGCCAGAATCGAAAGAAACAGAGCATGGTCATCACAAATTTGGCCGCGTGACCAAATGACAAACCGTTGTTGATTGCATAGACGACCATGAGCATGAGTATGATGGCATAGAAGATTTGCCCTAATAGAGTTCTGTATAGGCCATGCTATTAACCACTATAGATACATTGGGAGGCAACGATCCTAGTTTTTCTGATGCTGGATCATAATAGTACAATCACCTCAGAAGGTTTGTGATAGTGGAGATGCTACAAATGCTGCCAAAGTGGAAGACACACTGCCGAAACGACAGTGCCCATTTTGGAATGGGGAAGTCACCGAAACCGATATGTTATAGAATGCAACTTATAAAAATTAAATTGGGTTTTATAATTTTAATTCCACCTATTTGAGTGGAAGTGGAACTTCTAGAAGTTCACCCAAAATGAGAATTTAAAAACACAAACCGGGTTTTGAATTTTGCATCCCAAACAACGGATTTAGCTCAAAACTGGAAAACCGACTTCCAATTCCAGTCATATTCCCGCAAACAAATGGGGCCTAATGAATGACCAAATATGCATTGTACGGTGCTGACTTACAATAGCATTGTATGATGCTGACTTACAATAGCATTTCTAGGGTGGATTTGATGAGAAGCAAGAAAATTTGTCTCTAGCAGATACTGGCTCAAATAGTTTAAACATTAAAGTTTCCATAACATTACTAAAAGTATGACAATATAAGTTAATATTATATTAATTTAATTCAAGTATCCTTATCTGAATCTCTATATTTAATAGTAATATGTATTGAAATTATGTTTAGTAATATACTAAAACTTGACTTATTAGTAATCTACTTTTCAAGGAAGCTGGTCTGCAATCTACCTTAAGTTCTTCCTTTTCCTAATGAAGGATTAAAAAGTGTAATCCAAAATGTTGAGGGAAAAAAACACTACATAGTTGAACCAGAAGCACCCTTACTCTCTCACTATTATGGATAGAAAAAATTATGACTCTTACTGCTCCAAACAACTTTTGTTGAATGTGATAAAGGAAGATAAAGGGTGTAGAATAAGGTTAGTGGGTGTTGCCTCTCAACCACATTGTAATGTCCCCTTTGTGCAATAGTATTCAATAGTACATAATAATAATAAAATTAAAATATAAAAATAAATAAATAATATAATATAATTACAAGTTAATTAAGTTTACTAAAAGGTCAAGGGATATGCAATGAAGAGTTATGAATTTATAAAAGACATGACTCTCACCTCTGGTTGGGAGATATATTTACAAAAAATTCACCACTCCAAGAAGATATGAAGGAGATAAGTAGTTTTGACAATAGTAATCAGACTATATCTTACCTGCATCAATCAAGAAAATAATACTCTAGTTCTTTGTGGAAAAAATATAAGGTAATAAAAAAAAGGGACATTATAGGTGGTAAGAAAGAAACATTCCTGCTAGCCTTAGGAATATTAAAATTTTGTCATTGCTTTCCTAAGGTTTTTAATAGCCAATATCAATGTCGTGAAGGTTTTCTTTGAAAGATTTCAATATTAATATTTAGGAACCTTTAATTCGGGCCGCTATGTGCAAATATTTTTAGATGCCTATGTATTGATTTTGCACTCTGGTTGATATTATTGAATTTCATATTCGTGAACCAAGCTCATGGAATTATTGACAGCATATTCATTTGTTGGATGGACTGATTTACCCTAGTATGAGCTTTGTCTACAGTGCCTACACCAATTTCTATGCAGAGATTCAAATCTCTTCATACTATGTAGAGGAAAAGAAGAGTGGTCTTGATGTCTTTGCATTGGCTATGTATCACAATATTGGAAGGGCAGTGACTATAAAACATATGCACCCCTCCTTATGAGACGTGTTTTTTAAACTCTTCAAAGGGGGTGTTTTTTTAAACTCTTCAAAAGGGGTGTTTTTTTCTTTCTCAACCACAATGGCAGAAATTTCTCCAAAATTTTTTAGACTCTTCAACTATTGTGTGGGAATAACTAATTAGTATGAAAGACCATGTTCAAAACTTAGCTCAAGTTTGAAGAAGTTTGGGATGCGGTCAATGGTACCAAAACATGTCACCAAACAGATGCAGATGTTCAAAATAAATTTTATCAAGCTCACAAAAAGGCCAATTGATCATTTTGTTTAGTGTGTCTCATGAAATTTATCCCTTTATCTATGACTCATCCACAACCAAATATGTGTGGGACAAGATCAAGATAGTGTATGAGGAAAAGAATTAGATCTTGAATTTGTAGATTCAACTTATCAGCTTGAAGATGAAGAATGGAGAAAAGTTGGAATTCTTTCTCAAAAGGATTGTTGAGTTGAGGGCTTCCCTACATGCATTGGGAGAAACAATTAATAATGCATTATTAGTGCCTATTTTTCTATGGGTGCTACTCTCTAGATACAAGCTATTTGTGACAACTTTGAATGCCAATGAGGCAACATCCATATTTGAGAAGCTAGTTAATCTCCTTCAAATAGAAGAGCCTATAAGTCAAGAACATGGTGAGGAGGATCATGATGACTACATATCATAAAGGGAAAAATCCTATGAAGTAGTTCAAAAAAACTCCTAAATCTGGTAATTCATCTAGACCACAAAAGAAGTGTCCAATCTTTGATAGAGTCAGACATGATGTGAAATTTTTTTGGTGCAACTCCTTCAACAAAGGATCTTCCATCAAACCACATCAAAAGAAGCCATTTGAAAGTGGTGAACCACAATGGGAGCAGAAGGACAAACAAAAATATAAAAGAAATGTTGCTGAAGTAGAAGATTCTCTTGATGAGGAATACATACTTTCAGCTCACACTTTGGAAGATGGTTCAGAATCAAACTCTATATGGTATGTGGACTCACGTGCTACAAAGAACATGACTGGACAAAAGTAGTGGTTTCTCACATTGAAACCTCATCATGGTATAGTCACTCTTGGAGATGATACCATCTACGGTATCAAAGGTATTGGTGACATCTGTTTGCAGTTTGGCATACATCATTGTAGGCTTATCGAAGCAGAATTGCATTTGATACAAGTTAGGATAAAAAGGTCTAGCTTATCAAAGATAAGTAAAAAAATGCAATTTTTTTAGCTAGTGCTACTAAGATTGATAGAATTTTTAGGCTTGATACAATTTCTAATCATCAAGCCTTAGTGGCTAAGGAAAATGATCTTTCTATGCTTTAGCATCATAGATTTGGTCATTTGAGTAATAGTTACTTACAAAAACTTAGTCAGAAAAGCAAGGTCAAAGGGCTTCCATCACTTGGCAAGTCTAGTGTTTTGTTTGTTCTAGTTGTATTGCCAGAAAAAAAACCAGAGCACCCTTCTATCCCAGTGATAATCATGCCATCCAACCTTTGTAGCTAGTATATACCAATCTATGCAGTCCTATGACACATAGTTATAAAGGATTAAGGTATTTCCAGTTCTTTGTTGATGATCACAATAAAAAATGTTGTATATTGGTTGCAGCACAAAGATGAAGCCCTCTCTTACTTCAAAGTTTATTGCACTTCTATGGAGAAAGACACAAATCATCGCTTTTGTGTCCAACACTTAGATCAAGGAGGAATACACTATCACAAAATTCTCCACGTACCTAAAATAAAATGGAATTCAACGTCAATTGGTTGCAACATACACACCTTAGCATAATAAAATTGCTGAATAGATAAATCACATCATCGTGGAGATGGTTCAAAGTATGATGAAATATTCTCAACTAGAGTATGTTTCTGAAGATGTTCACACAACATGTTATCTTTTAAATCATGCACCAACCAAAGCCCTTGATAACATCACTCTAGAAGAAGAATGGACATGGATAAAACCTTCTATCTCACATCATGGGTTTGGATGAACTACCTATATGCACATTCCAAAACAAAAGAGGAAGAAACTAGATGAAAAATTATTGCACTATATTCTTTTTGGATATAATATTAAATCAGAGGCCTATCACCTTATGGATACTAAGAACAAGAAGATATACAATGGTAGAGATGTAATTTTTGTTGAGAAGAATGATGTAATTTTTCCTCCCACATCATCATCTACTTTAGATAGTGCTCATATATTCAGCATGGATGGGAAAAATGATGGGAATGTTTCTAGTCAACTGACACCCACCAATGTCACAAAGCCATTACCAAAGTGGTATATAAGTACCATCCGAGATGCAAAATTGGATGGAGTTCTAAAAAATTCCACTTCAGGTCTAAATACTTACAAAATGGCCTGAAATGAGGTAAATTTATCTTTGATGGCTTTTGTTGTTGATAATTTTGAGCCATCTACTGTTTAGGAAACACTAGAGTCAAGGCTTTGGAAAGAGGCTATGGATGCAGAATATCAATCTTTGATAAAAAAAACTTGGGAGCTTGTTGATCTACCACCTGGTAGGAAATAAGTTGGTTTTAAATGGATATTTAAGACTAAGTATAAAGAAGATGGTAATATAGATAAGCATAAAGCCAAAATTATAGCCAAGGGTTATTCCCATAAAGAAGAGATTGACAATGAGGAAACATTTGCTCCCACTACAAAAATTAAGACCATTAGAATGATTTTTGCTTTGGCTGCCCAATTTGGTTGTAAACTATACCAAATGGATGTAAAATGAGCATTTCTCAATGGATACCTTAAGGAAGAGGTCTATATGACAAAACTAGAGATATATTTTTCACCTGGAAAAGAAGAAAAGGTATGCAAACTAATGAAACCCTATATGGTCTAAAACAAGCTCCTAGAGCCTAGTATATAAGTTTTTTTGTTAATTATCTATCTAAATTCATGCAAGAACCAAAAATGTGTCATTGGAAAGCAACAAAATGAGTACAAGGTATATTCAAGGTACTATAAACCATTGTTTGCAATATAAAAGGAATGATCAATTCTTCTTGATATGATATGAAGATTTAGATTATGTAGGCTTTGTTGATAATAGGAAATACATATTTGGATTTATTTTCTTCCTAGGTTCAGGACCTATTTCTTGGGGACTTAAGAAGAATTCCACAATTGATCATTCTTCAACAGAAGCAGAATATCATGCAACAAGTGTACATAAATATTGTTCTATTGAGACATTTGACTTTTATTTCCCTCACAAATTGAGAATATGTGCTTGTCCTCTTCATCCTATCATATGAGTTCCCAAGTTAGAGAATATGGGTGGATCAACACCCTTGCCTTTCTCCCTATTCCTCTATTTAAAGGCAAGGAAAGGTGAGGGGTGTTGATGTGAGTTTTTTTCCACTACAACATACATAATCAAACACTTAATATTTCAAGGTGAAACACCAAGTATCCAATCCTGTCTTAAATAAGGATGCTCACATGTTAAACAATGTATCTAAATTTTGTCATCAAATGAGACAACCTCAAGGTTCCTTCTTATTCATAGAATTTCTCTTAGTTATAATAATGTGATATGATGGTTATCACAAAGGGACTTGCACTGTTCATTCAATGGATATCGACTTGATTTTAAATTCTTCAATCACTTCCAACCAAACAACTTGCAATAAAGTTATCTAACTCTAGGAATGCAAGAAAATGTTGATGATGGGGTGAGCCTCTAACTAGTCCTTGCTTCCCATGTCAAATAAGCATATCAGGGTGCTAGCTACTTAGGATGAAAGCATGGTTTTCACATTGTCAATATTCATCCAAATACCCTATGAAGGTGAAATCTAAATGAACATCTCCAATAGAAGTTAACACTTGCAATTTAGGCACATACTAACCATACACCTTTACTTAGAATCAAAAATTAACAAAAGGTATGGACACTATCTTCACCATTAATAATCATTCAACAATACCTTTCATCCAATCTAATTCTACCTCTAATCAACAAGAAATTAAATCCACTCCAAGTGAGGGATTGAATAAACCATGCAACGATTCAAAGCAAAATTAAGTGATGTGGCATCAGATACAATTGCAATTTAAGGAGATTAATAAAAGATACGACAAAGATTTCTTTGATGGTGATTACGGATTACAGCGCCGCTCCCACGTGTTAAACCCAGTGGTGTCCTTGGCAATGTTTTTTGAGCCTAAAAGTAATTATTATCACATTTTTCATACACGAAATGACAGATGTTTAAGGCCAAGATATAACCTCATTTTTTCCATTTCACACAACTGCTCTTCTTTGTTTTTTTTTCTCTAGTTTATGTTGGTACTATGCTTTGAAGGGTTTCTGCTCTAGCTGGTCATGGAATTTCTGGGTGTGGGCTGTGTCTAAAAACTCTTCTAAAATGGGTGGGGATCATAATAGGATTGAACCAGACAAGATTGAGGATGAGTTTTCCTCAGACTCAATGGTGATGTATTTCTGTAAGGAAGGAGGGATTCTACCCTTCATGAAATGCTTGGCTAGTTAGGAAAAAATGATATCTCGACAGTTTGCCAAAAGCTAGAACGAGAGAAGTGTCACCATAAATGGAATCACATTTGAGATCAATGAGGAGGTTATTGGTAAAGCCAATGGTATGTCCACCATGGGTATGAAATGGAAAAAAAACACCATAACCTAGGAAAAAATAGAGTTCGATCAGGTTTTCACCAAAGATGACAAACCAGTGTCAAAAAATGACGGTTATAGCACAACTGGCCTGCCTGAATTCTGACTGAAGATGTGCAAGCTGGTTATGAAGTATTTCACCCTGGAGGGTCATTTTGGTACATTCTACAATTATCACCTCCCTTTTCTTAACCACCTTAGGCATAAGTTGTTAATTTCCATGCCTTTTTATCTTTTGCATTCCTTGGAAACAACTGTGGCTGCCATGAATGAGTCAATTTCTCTCGGTAAGAAACCTGTTTACCTCCACCAGGGGCTTATTTTTAGAATTTACCACTTCCACCATGCTCTCTTCCCTCCACCCATCATAGAAATTACCCAATCTACCCAGAAAAATATGTCACCATTGGTCTCCCTCAACTTGGGCATTCCCTCACCTTCTAGTTTTATCCGAGGGTCTACCCCTACTGCCAGCCATAAATCTTCTAAAAACCACCATACCCCTACCTTGCGTGTGGGCTTCAAGCATGACCTAACCCATGAGGAATCTCCCCAGCCTTCCAAAAAATGCAAGAAAATCTATATCAACCTGGAGTGCCCCTAGAATATTGACCCCAAGCCCACAAATACCCGTCGGTCCTCTTGGCTTGCCAAGGAGAAGGGGAAACGTGCTATGAAGGAGTTATTTGATAAAGAGGATGTCTCGGTTGAATCTCCCAGTAGGGATGATAACCAAAATAATATTGATCATGAAGTGGAAAATGATACTAACTAATACACTATGGATGAAGAAGGAAAGGAATATTTCACCCCTGTTACTATGATGGAAAACCCTAAAAGTGTTGTGGGTACTGGTCTAGTTGGAAAAATCAAGTTCCAGATTGTAAATCTAGAGAATATAGTGGCTAAACTGAATGAGGACTTGGCCAACACAAATAGGAGGTTGGTGGATGTCAGAAAATTCACCCTCAAGGTCATGTACACCTCTTCCACTACCCTCTATTTGCTGAATGAGAAGGCCTCTGCTGGGAAGGAGTTTGTTGAAGGAAATCGGGAACTCTTCAAGTTTCTCAACGAGGAGTGGGTGGACCTGCTACTATCAAAGCGCTTATGGGATGACAAAGGATCCAAATCATGGTAAAGTGTGGGTTGGGGTGCTATTACATTACATTCCCCAAGCCCTATAGTTGGGCCAGTTTCTTTAATTTTAGTTTTAAGCTTAAGACTTTAATTTTGTTAAATAGCCCTGCGTGGCTTGGTATTATTTTTTGGCTGATGGACTTTGATAATTTTCATATGTGGGAAACCTCTCACTACTGGTTTAGCTTCTATGTTTTGGTTTTTGATAGAGGTAGATGATACTTTTCTTGCTTTATTCTGTTGACTTTATTGATTTAATATGCTGTTAAGTCTGTTTAGTCAGCTCACTTCTGTACCTCAGGTCAACACCCTCTTGCTGCTGCTTATATCAAAAACATTAAGTGATTCAACATGAAGACCAACAATGAATCATCAATCACTGTAATAAAATTATAGAAAAAATTTGATCAATTCTCTCCCTTAGCTAACATAATTCTACTACTATCTCTCTAATCTCCTAAGCTTATGAAATACAAATGAGAAGGTGTTATGCCCTGCATACCCGTCCCTACATTTTGTAGGCAAAATGTTGGCTTACCCTTTTTTGCTTTTTCTCTTTCCTTTGTTGTCTTCTATTTTCCTTATTTTCCCTCCGAGCTTTGCTTCCATGAGGGTTGCCTTTCTTTTACTTTTGTCTTCTTATGTCTCCGGGACCTGGTCCCAGAGTTTGTTTGTTCTTTCTAGAGCCAGATTCCAGACTTCGAGATTCTTTACCATCATGTCTTCTTTTGCAAGGAGGTATGGTTGCGTGGAATCCCCAGGCCTGGAGTCTAAAGGTTTGCTTGTTCTGGAGTTTTCTTAAAGAATGCAACCTATTTTTACCCTAAGGGTATAAATAGAAGTTACCTATCATTTTCAAATTTACCATGATTAAAACACTTAGAGCACTCAGAGCGATTTTAAGGCAATTAAACAGTGAATTGCTCCTTGTGCTTAGTGGCTAATTGAACATTGAGTTGCGGTGCTTGCTCATGATTGTTCAAAGGTGAACATTGTTGCAGAGCCCTTCCTGTGCTTGTCTTCCCTTCATTCTTTGTGTTCCAGGTTGGCTTTCATTTTCTTTTTCCTTCTCTGGTTTTCTGTTCCTCTGGTTTCCTAGTTTTCATTTGTTTGTGTTGTTTTGTTTTTGTTTTGCTCTCATTTCCATCTTTGGTTCTATTTTTTTGCCTCCCGTTGGTGGGTTGGCTCTGCCAGAGGGTTGTCCGCCCTCTGTGTAGTTGTAAGCTAGTTTATATGTTGTACATTATGGTAGAATATCTTTTAGGTGCCTGTAAATTCTATATATTGTGTAAATACTCTGTAAATATTATGTATATGTCATTATTGTTCTGTGAGCTATGCTTTGGCCCTCGCAAAGCCTTGACCCTCTATATTTTAGTGTATATATCTCATGTATATCCTTCCATCCTGTCGATCTCACCATGCTCCATCATGTTTTGAACCACTTTGTCAGGCTCGTCGATAGGGAGTCGCCACGGTTTGAACTCGACACCTCACTGGTTTGAGCCATGGCATATTTTTCTCTCCTCTAGCATGTCATCTTAATGGAAGGATTAATTTCCCACGAGTGGGAATTCAAATCCCATACCATCTGGAATTCAATTTCCCCCGTGTTAGCCCACTTGTCACCATTAATGCCATTACGCCACTTATCGCATGGCCATGTGACAGCCCATGTCAGCCAAGTACGGCTTCCTGTTGGTCACGTCGACAATGGCTAGTTCTTCCAGACTCTAGGTGCTGAGAGGATCCTGGGTCATCATTCCATTTTTGTCATTTAGTTGAACGCCCTGGGATTCCCAAGTATTTTCCAGAATCCAACTCGTGTATGTCAGTAATACTCCAGGATTTTTTATGTGTGCTAACATTTTTGGACAGGTGCAAACTAGCGATGAATTCCTCAGAGTCTTTAAAAAATTGTTTTTTGTCATATCATATACTGACGGTTCTCTAGTCTTGCAGGTTGCAGATAGTTGGTTAAAATGTCTGAAGTGATCACTCCTTCTGATAGTCCAGAGCTGCCTACTACCTCCACTCAGGTGGCCACAAAAACCAAGGCCAAAAAGATGCTGGCTAAGCTGCCACTGACCTCCAAATACCTAAAGAAGGGTGTTCTCATGGGGTCCAAGGTGGACTCCAAAGTGCAGGAAATAATAGACACAGAGCCTGGACTTTGGGCTAAAATGCAGGGCTTAATTCAAGCCATATACAAACTAAAGGCATGTGGAGATAATATGGCCACTCACTTGGCCACTTGTGGAATCATTAAGGCTGTGAATTTTCCTTGCTTGGTGCAATCATCGGAGCTAATAATCCAGCTAGAGATGCTCTAGAATGCTCCTACTCAGACTGTTCTGCTCACCGATCTCCAACCATTACAATATCCAACGACAACCGTCAATCTAGATGCAAAAACTTTCACTTAAGGGCTGGGGATCCCTCAATTTAAAGGGTCCATTATTCTCACCTAGTATAATTCATTGGAAGAGTTTGAAGGAGCTTCTCTCCTTTCTCAACAATATCTCAACTCTCAGTGGCTAAAGTCCCCGAAGAGGGACCATAAAAAGATGAAGTTGGAAATTCCCTGTGGGGATTTCAAAGAGCCCATTCAGGCGGGCATTATATTTCTGTGCTGGATCTTTGGACAACCCCATGTATAGGATTTCTCAGTGTGGATGTACTACTTTCTCTACTGCATCACCACCCACAACCAAACCTTCAATTGGGCAGCTATCATAGCCAACCATGTAGACTCGCAGTTGAAAGGAGTTCTCATGAATTCAAAGTTCTACATGACATCTTATGTGCTATGGGCACTGGCCCAACAAAGACTAGATTTTATGGGTTTACAAACAATGGGTGTTCTCGGGAATGGGCTAGGCCAATTGACACTGTGGGATCATTATTCCCAGATCCAGTGGGAACTCAGTTTCCTAAATTTTTGCAAGGTAAACGATGCCTTCATTTACCAAAACATTTTGACACTTACTTGGGATTTCAGATACTATTTATCGCAAGAGGAGATGAACCTGGTGAGCACCTATGAAAATTATTTCATTCAATTCAAGTAGCACATGTATATTCAGGTGACCAGCTTCTCTAGGAAACCCCATCTTCTTCCCCAATATTGCGGGGATAAAATCGTTCTTTTAGAGTTTTTCTGGCAGATTTTAGAGCTGCACACCCTCTTCACGGTGAAGAAGGTCACAAACGTCCCATTCCCAATCACTTGTGGGAATTATAATTGCAGTCTAGCTATAGTAAAGGAGGTAGATAATGAGTTAAAGAGTCCGAGGTTGGTCAAATTGGACCACACCAAAAAGTTTTGATCTACTTGGAAAGATAGCTTTGGCGCTTCCCCGGGCCTCCCCACCACATATAGCGGATGTTGAAGAATTTTGGGTAGATTGCCAAGATAGTTTTGATCTTTAGGCCCACTAAAATTCATGGATGTCCAAAGGAATGATGAAAGTTCTTACCTTTAGAATTTCCCGAAGGGTTTTTCAGATGATGGGCCGCTGGAAGACCCAACATATAAAGGACAAGGATTAGATAAATTGGATCTCCCTCCAGTGGATTGGGCCACCCTATAAGATTTAACAATTGAGGGAGTATGCCACCCCATTTTGGAGGCCAATCATAATTATTTTACTTGGGTGTGTCCCAAGAGCACTCGGAAGGGACCAATCGTTCAAAGGCCCGCTGTTGTTGCTGGACCCAACACAAGAAAGGGGAAGGAGAAAGAAGACACCCCAG
>MU225835.1:2026505-2051939 GCA_018584345.1 Thuja plicata
AGGCCAATCATAATTATTTTACTTGGGTGTGTCCCAAGAGCACTCGGAAGGGACCAATCGTTCAAAGGCCCGCTGTTGTTGCTGGACCCAACACAAGAAAGGGGAAGGAGAAAGAAGACACCCCAGCCAAGGTACCTCCTCTGGGTCTGGCCCCCATAATGGTATAGCAACAAAAACAAATGGAGTCGGCGAGACTAGCGAGCTAACACATAAGTGCACAAATTTCCTCTGGCCTCCTCGTAACTCTCGTAGCATCTGCTCACCCAACGGGATCCCCGTCGTTGGCCGCAATGATGAGAAGGAAGACTCTCGCTGAGGCAGGGTCTACAAGTATTTTAGATACCAGAGTCCCATTATGAAGGAAGAAAAAGCAGAAGGTGACCCCCACTCCAAGCACAATTGCCAGCCCTAGTATGCCTGACCTGCCTCCAGTTGATGTCAATTTAGATTCCCCCAAACTTGAGAATATTCTAATTCCTCTCCCCCACATGATGAGTTTGACAATGTCTTCAAGGTAGATGAGCTCATGAACCTTCATGAGGATGTAGATCACGTGGCAGCAGAGATCACCACCCAAGAGAAAGAGGATATCCTCAAAGAAGAGGAAGTCCTAGAACAAGAGGCTGCTGCAAAGCAGGAAGTCTGAGAGGAAACACAAAGGGATCCTAAATGGGAGAAAAAACTGGTCCAAGAGACCGAAGATGAACCAAGGAAAATCACAGATGAGAAATCGATGATTGGGGAAACCGGACCCACAAGATCAATCGTACCCCCAATCATCACACTCTAAACGCCTTCAATTACTTCGAATGACCAGTTGCCCCAGATTTTGTTCAATGAGGTAGTAAAGGTGGCCGCATTGTTAAAATTTGGCCAGAGACCTCACCCACCTCAACAAGATGTCCCAGTGGAGGAAGATGTTCAGATAGATGAAGTTGATGAGGCCAAAGAACAATAGCAACAGAATGACGGGGAAATCCCCAAGGATATAAACGTTGAATCAAATGATGCTGAGAAGGATGGGGAAGTCCCCAAGAATGCAGGTGATATTAGTGCCGACAGAGAGGAAACCCCAGATATCACAAAGGAAGACACTTGCATGGTAGAAAACATTGAGGTTTTTGAAGAGTAGGGAAAGGAACAGGAGCAAGAAAAAGAAAAAGAGCCCGATGACAATGTTGATCCCAGGAATACATTGCCAGATTCTGAAAGGAATCTTGATGCCCAGGTCCTAACAATGAAGCCACCCCAACTGCCCCAATGGATGGCAGAATCAAGGAAGAGAAAAGCCCCAGTGGTAGCAACAGGCGTTCTGCTCTCCTTGGCTGAGATAATGGCCCGTAATGCAGAGGCCAAAAGGCCTAAGAAAGCTCAGACGGTCCATATCCTCTAGACCAGCCCAATAAGAAGTACAGTTGCAAAAATCACAACACCTCCCCCAAATACAGATGTAGCGGTTGTAAGGCCTCAAGATTATATTGTTACAGAGGTAGCACTAGGAAGAAGAGATAAGCAGGGCGAGTTGGACCTGCTGAAGGAGGCCACCAAAGTAATACAGGCCCGATATAATAAGAAGACCCATAAGTTAAAGGAGGAAAGAGAAACCAATCCAAATCTCCTCGCACTTTTGGCAGAACTTACACAGCCCCTGGCCGAGGTCCACCTGGAAGCTTCTACCTCCTGATTATCGCTTGCACAGGGTGATATGGATTCTTTAAGGGCCATGAAAAGAAGGCTCAGGCTATGGACGAGTGGTTCACCAAGTAGATAGCTATCATAAGGCAATTTTTAGTGGTGTCACTTGTGGATCCATATCTGATCAATATTCTCCTTAGTTAGGCAAATGCCTCAACTATTGTATGGGATCAGGACTTGGAGAAGTACAAAAAATGGAAGGCTGGGTTGGAGGAAGTTTTCAATGCTAGAGAAGAAACTGTCACAGAAGTGGGAATTTTGGGAGATGAATCATATGATTCTCTCCAGGCCCAGTACTCCAGACTTGGCCTCAAAATTGAGATATGCAAGGAACTGGTTAAGGCCTTAAAAGATAAGGTGACCGCGACCTGATATCCTTTGGGCCTATTCTAGGCATTTGTGGTAGGGTTGTCGCAAGTCAACCCCTTCACCACTGGGACATGCACCACAGAGGACTATGTCCTCACCAAATATGACGAATGGATGGAGTGCCTGTATCAGTCTGTTGGAGACTTTGACAGGGGAATATTATCAAGGCTATCCAAGATGATGATCCAGGCACATGATGCTTTAAAAATGGTAAGTGAATTCTGGGACAAGGCCAGAGAAGTTGGAGGTTGTCCGTGGCCGATGGGACAACATCAAAGATATAGATGAAGAGGGCATAAGCCAAGTTTTGGAAGCATTCAAAAATAGTAAGGAGCAATAAGGTCCTTTGAATTCTAGAGATTTTTACCAAATGGATGTATTTTGTATTCATTATTCTTTCAGAGCGTAAGCTTTCAGATCCTGAAGTTCCAGATCCACAGTTTTGTATTCTTTGATGACCTGCGTCTAGGTTCCCCGGAGCCAACCGGTCATCATCAGACAGCTAATAGGGGTGTTAGAAGGTAGGTGACCCCAACAAGGCATGTCATCTCAAGGTGGGTTATCTGCCCAGAAGAGGCGCCACTCCAACGTAACACCTGGCACATCGGAGATAGTGAGCCACTTTTCCATTGATGAGGCATGTAGCCTCGATCCCCAGGGGGTCAGATTTCTTCTATTCTCCCTCTGGCTCTCTTCTTGAGGCTGATTCTTCCATACCTCTTTTCTTATCTCATTCTTCTGACATGTCAGACCTCTGTTCTTCTTGAGGTTATTATAGTGTGGTGCAGGTAGTACCGGCCACTAGAAATTGTATTTTATTGGTTGAGTGTAAAGTTAAGTTAGGTTAATTTTAGGGCAAATTTGTGTATAAATAACAAGTCTGGCCTCATTCCAAGGGTTGGAGAAATTGATGATTTTGTAGTCCACAGCTAGAGCATTTTAGTTTCATTTATAGTTGTTGTAGAGCTCAATGCTCCTTAATTTTTACCAGTTCAGTAGATAGATTCTCCCTTGGAGCCCTTGTTGATGTACTCACCAGTGATGTTGAAAAACCATTAATGAAGAAGGAAGGATTCTTGCAATGGTGTTGTTGGTCTCTTGATCTCTGAGTTGATATTCTTTCATGCTGTATGTTTCTTATGTCCCTTGCTCTTATATTTTAATTAGATTAATGACCTCCTTTTCTCTCGCTATTGAATATATGTGAACTGATGGTTCTGTGTGTATTCAGTATTCTAGTGTAGCATGTTAGAGCATGGTTGATGTTTTTAATGTATTTGCATGACTATAGGTAGATGGAGTATTTCTAACCCTGGCCTATCTTTTGAAGTTTATTTGGTTGATTAACGAATGCTTGCAGGAAACCCCACTTACCTAAATCCCTGAAGAAGATGAGCCGAGATAACCAGCTATCCCCCTGAACAAAATAGTCACAACGCCCAACTTAGCTCCCACACTATCGAGACCCAAATCTCACGTGCTTGAAGGCCCAAAGAATCTCATTTCTTTGGACAACCTTTACAGGCAAAGTTGGCCAGTACCTGGTGACAACTTACATTTATTGGCAGACCCGGTCACCAACCCTGTCAACAGAAGGCCTTGGCCTTTTATAGGTGTTCAACTATAATGAAGGGCCATGATGGATTCAAGATCTAGGGGTAATATTTATACCTAAAAACCCTAATTAGGGTTGCCACATTATCAACCAATTACATGAGCGCACTACTCTGTGGGCCAATAATAAAATTACAAAAATTTTGAGAGCCAATGAGAAAATTGTGCACTTGGCATGATATGATTGACTGTGCTTGAAATTGGAATTTTCTTATTGGAGAAGACAACTAGGTGCCACCTCAACATCTTTATCTTGTAGACTTGATCAATCCTCTTGGTGATGGGAAGATATCTCTTGATACTCAACATTGCTAAGTGCTCAATAGTGATGAAATATTCCCAAATCGCCTCATCTTCTCAAATCTTCTTCATCCTTCTTTCTTGAAATTTTCTCACTACCATGATTTGAACTTGCATCTTGAACCTCTTGAAATGATGAAGTCTTTGTTGGAGATACAATATGGGAAAGAAAGATGCTGAGGCGTGGGGGGGGGGGGGGGGAATCAGATCTTCAACTTTNGGGGGGGGGGTGAATCAGATCTTCAACTTTTATCTCTTAAAAGAAACCGATCCACAATCATACATAAATGTAATTGATCTATCATCTAGTAGCATTCATCACAGTAAATAAATAACACAAGACATAGAATTTTGGTAACCCAGAAACCCAATAAGGTAAAACTGGGGTGGGGATGACACCCACAAAATATTCACTACTGCAACAATAAAGTGTGCTTGTTAGGGCTACAAAATTTGATCACAATATGTAATCTACCTGGTTAAAGGTCTACCCGGTTAAGAGCTACAGATCATTACAATCTACCTTGTAAAAGGATTTAAACTTACAACAAAGTAAGCACTCGACTAAGAGATTTAGAAAGGTCTTTTAGAACCACTCTGTTAAGAGATTTCACCTGTTACACTTGTTAGAATGTTTCAAGATCTGATCCTTTGATATGCACTCTGATGCTGATAATGAATCTTCTCTTTTCAATACCTTCTTTGATCTAATAATCTGATATATATTTACTTTGTTGCTCGCTGCACTTTCACTCTTCTAGATCTATGCTTCCTTTTTCAAAACAACTCTTCGCACATCTCTCATGTACGCATTCACCTTTTCTCTGTTCTCTCAAAAATTAGGGTAAGAAGTAATCTTCATATACTTTATAGATCTGACAATTAGATCTAGATCAATGATTAGGATCAAATTCTTATACCGCTTAGGAAATCCAATTTTCTAATTGGCTCCGTGCCACGTAGTGGGAACAAATAATTAAATGCATAATTATCCTATTGAAAATATTAAATACTTAGATAAGTCATCCCAAAATAGTTTACCTCGAAATTGGTGTCAATCCTGACATTCATAACAAAACTGTCTTGCTCGGCACAAAAAGACTCTGTGGCTAGGCATGAACTGAACTTGGTAACCGTGTGACTCGACAACTATTATCTACTTGGCAATGACTGTGCCAGATAGCTCAGCCTATACTGGATAGCTCGGCCGCATTGATGACTGTCTAAAACTACCTAGATAAATGACTAAGTGTGGAACACTAATGATCAACAAAACTTAGAGATCAACAATCTCCCCCTTTGATATTAGTGGCAAAAACACTTATAATTTACATTCACAAAATTTTCCCATGTACACAATGTACTCCCCCTTAGATTATACTTCATACTTCATACATTATCTATATAATAGACATGCCTTCAACAAAGATATTTATACCTGTATTTGCACATGTTTTTCTATTTCCTGTCCTTTTCCTATTTCCAATCCTATTTCCAATCCTATTTCCACCTTTTTTTTTTCACTGATAGCTATGGGGGTTAAGTTTAATTTGTCCAAAAATGGTTTATGAAGCTGTAAAATCAATGCAAAAGATGTATCCCAACTATCCTTAACAAACTTCATAACCTCCAACTTAACTTCTAGCTCGGCAACTAGACCTACCAAACTATCTGCACTACAGAGATGAGAATCTCTCTTGACCAATTCTTGTGTACTGTGAGTTCCTTCTGAATAACCTCCAAATGAGGTATCAAATTAGCCTGAATTTTCATTACATTGGACCTAATTCAGCCATCTTCAGCCATAAGCTTGAATAATCTCCTCTGTGCATGAGTCAACCTATCAAAATGTATGGAGCTAGAACTAACATCCATGCTCAATGAACTTGCTGTTGACTTCATATCTAAATGCAATTTCTCAATAATATTTTGATTCTCCTTTGTAAAGAATGTATCATCACATAATCTTTTGTATAATGAAAATACATTATTTGCAACTTCCTCAAGAATCTCAACAAGAGAAGAGAGTTCAACTTGTTTGGTGGAAATCTCTCCAGATATCTTCTCCAATACTTTGTTCTCAAATCTTCTCTCTGACCATTGCATCAATTTTTCATTTGCCTCAATATTTTCATTAGTCACTTTCTGCACAATGTGAACTAACTGTTCTAGTATTGGTGCTTGCTGATTTTCATCTTCCATATCAAAAGCTTTAACAAAAATATCCTTTATGTCATGAAAAACTTGCTTCTGCTTTTGTTCCCTCTTCATTTCCTCTTGTCTCTTCTTACTCTTCAATAGGTCTTGAAGGGTATGAATCTTTTCATATGTCAAACTCTCAGGATCCCATTTAGGAATCATAATAACTTCATCTAATGTGACATTTAAGCTTGGTGAATTTTTCTTGTTTAACTTCCTCTTCTTGAGCTTTGGTGAGCTGATACTCAGCTCAGGTTCTGTGATATCTTTTTCTTTGTCCGTATCAATTTCAATTGCTACCTTCATCTGAGTCAAGATTTCTTGTGAATTGGGTATACTTGCTATTTTGGGTCAAGTGGGAGTAGATGATACAGAGTGTGGTAGATCCACCAACACTTGTATAGCCTCTTGTTCTATAGGCTTATTTGCAATTTATTCCATCTTATCTCCACTCTCTAAAACTATTTGTACAACCTCTAAAATAGGTGGATTAGTATTAAATACCTCCTTTTATCCTTCTATCTCTGTCTCAGCCTCAGTTGTACGAATGTACAATTGTACACCTGTGTCTGCCAGCTCATTCTGATCCTCCGCGTCCATAATGTTGTCCTCTCCAAGTATAGTGTCAATGGGACTATCCATTGTCAAATCTATAGTTTTCCCATCTCCTATTTTCTCTTTTGGTTCTGTCTTAATCTCTGCTTGATCAATAGCAGTTTCTTCTTCCATTTCCTTCGGCTCTGAGGTGCCTTCACCTTTCTCATCGGCCTTCTTAGTGATTAACCCAAAGGTTTCCTTCCATATTCTAGTGCTCTATTGAACTACTCCTTCAACATCATTCTTCAGTATTGCATAGGATCTTTATTTAGGAATAAACCTCCTTTGATATTGTTCAATGAATTTTGCCATCTATTTCTTGGTTAGATAAGGAATAACCTTAGCTAGTGTTCCTTCCCTTATCTGTCTTTCAGTCATTAAAGCATACTGCCACTTTTGTGATAAAATATAATAAAGGTCTATAGGAATAAGATTTCCTATTTATATAGGTTTCCTCTTGTATGTACACATCATATCTAGCAATGCTTCCTAAATCTTGTGCTTGTTTTCTATGCTTTGCTTCTCATACTTGATAAATTTAAATCCTGCTAAACCAATTGTACTCCTAATATTCTTGCATACCTCATCAATATTGGTCATTGGTTTATGTGATTCTATAGGTATGTTTCTAGGTTCATCATTATCTATCTTCTCCTCATCTTCTTCTTCTTCCAAGATTATTTTTATCCTTGGTCTTTTCTCAAGCATGCTCGACAATGCCTTAGTTTGAACTTGTTCTCTCTTTCCTGAATTACTCTCACCAACATTCTTCTTTGTATACACCTTTATTGACTCAACTTGTGCATAAAAAGTTGATGCCCTTGTCCTAGGCTGGGTAGCAACAAGAGGGGTAACCTTAGGTTTTACTTGACTTGGTTTAGTTGCCTTGACAACTACTGGCTGCTTCCCTTTTCCTTTCACAGTGATATCCTCTTCAGGTTCACTCTCTTCTTCTTCACTAGACATATCTTCTCCATGTCCTGTTGATAAACCCAAAGGTGTATCCTCTACTTATTCATCACTCTCAATTCCAACCATCTTCTTTAGATTTTTGACAATATTCTTCCTTTTCCTCTCCTTAGTGCCAGCCTTCAAATCCATAGAGATTTTGGACTTTGCTTCTTCATAGTTTCCAAAATGTTTTGCTGCACTATCAATTTCCTCTACCAATAGAGCTATAATAGCTACTGACGTCTCATCAATGTTCACTTCATAAGGTAATGGCCTTAGCCATGATACCCTCGGCACTACCTACCTGCATATAGGTGAAATTTGTGTCTACTAGGAAACAAACATCCTCATAATGTTTCTCAACAAGTGATTTGGGAATTCTACTCCTCAATCTCATATTTTTCTTGAATTTGACAAAATATGTTCCCATCACATTGTCAAAATTATCACCTAACTGCTGAATAAATGCATTGATTTACTGTGTGATAGGTCTGTCTGTTTTCCATACTATGTTCCCAAAAGTAGGAAATGTATTCTTTATGTAGAAAAATATACAAATGAGTAGAGATCCAAAATTACACATTGAATCCTTTGCCTTTTTGATTGAAGAAAGGTTCTTGGCCAGTTGCATCAGTTGAAGCTTGGCAAGGTCATAAGTGTGATCCTTCTTCACAATCTTCCAAGACTGGTCAACTGCAATGCATGGGACACTGTACAGTCGGCTCGACTGATAAAAATTATGAACAATAACCCTAACTACAAAATCAAGCTCCAAATTTGTGATAGTAGAGATCGTCATCCCTCTTTTATTCCAAATGGCTCCAGTGAATTATTCTATGTTTTGCTTACTCTGACATCTCATTGTCCTCTTTCCGTTAACAAATTGGATAACCAGTTACACGATGGATGATTTCCTTTGTAATCTTAACTGGTCCATTTTCCAGCCATATGATCATGTCATGTACATGACTCAGAACAATCTTGATCCATTCCATTCTAAAATCCCTCAGAAAGTCTAGGGCATGAGTTAACCCTGTCTCGGCTAAATGTTTGTGTTCATCTTTTAGGGATCCATCTTTGCACAATTTGCTGTAAGATTATCTTAGCTCTTGATCACCAAATTCACTTATCTTGCACATATAACATGACCTAATATCATGAATCATGAGTACCTTAGGTGGAATCGATGATAGGGCTCTAGTTAGATCACCCTAGATGGAGATCTCAGGAACTGCTCAAAAATTAGGAGGTGCACAGGTGTTACTCCTTACCAATCAAAATTTTAGCAACTCCTTCTCCATACTCTTCACTGCTATGGAAGAACTAGCGGCCATGAATTTGAATGAAATAGGGTTTCAAAAGATGATGAACATAATACCTCGACAGATGTCAAAATTTACACTTTTACTCAGGGTATCCGACGACACGCTATAGAAGTCTTCGAAAGATCTTTGCAGAAATAAAGTTCATAAATTGCTCCAACACTCTGTGAAATTCTCAATCACAAGGTAAAAATAAGTAATGAACGACTCATTCCTTTATAGGCTCCAAAGGTCAAAAGTTAGGTTTACAATAAATTTTTTGTCTGTTGAGTGAGTGCCAAATAGATGTCCTTGGCTGACTCACAAAACTCGTCTATCTCTCAGTCGCAACCCATACTAGCTCATCATACACTAGAGAACTCGGTCTCAGTGTACAATAACATTGTTTCTTGGCACCTATAGTGCATATTGACTTTTCTAGGTATATGTTTCAAAATTATGTCCTGATGCATCTCAACATATGCAGATATGGAATTTTGCACTTTATGTCTTAGGAATTGATAAAATATATAAGATATAAACATAGTTCCTTACATACCTTTCTTTCTTAATTAGTGATGGTGTGATCACCCAATCCATTGGATTGGGTGACCTCAGCTTCAGTAGCTTCACTACTGCTCGGTTCTATTTTTCTTACCCATGTTTGATTCATCTGTGCTCTAATTTCCTCAACAGTAGGAGCAGGTACCCTTGTCTTGCAATCGTTCCTAGTGTGACCGATTTTGAGACAATTATAGAAAACTAGGCTTCCATTCATCTAACTCTTAGATTTTCCTCTGAAATGTGTCTTTATGCAGTTTTCTGGAACATGCCCATACTCACCACAGTAATAACAACTATGCCAGGTGTTGTAATCCCAATTGTAAGTGTTACCTTTCCTTGGTACTTTTTCTTGGGTCTTTGATGTCCATTATTGTTTAGTATTAGATCTGCAATCTTGTGCTCTATGTACAAATTTTTGACAGTTGTAAGAATACCCATTGAATCTAGGTGTGGGAGGTACATTATTTTCCTTTTCCCAACATTCATGTACTTTATGTCCAAACTTTTTATAGTTAAAGCAATAACCATTGAACTTAGGTTTAGGATTGGACTTACCATTCTCGCTTCGATAGATGTTTGCAGTGTGTCCTAGTTTTCCATAGTGATGGCATACATGCTTGTTCTTCTTTGTCTTTGCATTCCTCTTTTCACCAATATTAGATGATTCTCCTTTCTCAGTAGATGTTTGTTGTTCGATATGACCTAATCCAGAGGAATCTTTATATCTCCTTGATGCTTCCATCAGCTTTTCAAAATGAGTCAAAGATTCATTAGGTCTATTCAATCTTTCATTAATTTCTTTCTTAGATCTCAATTCATCTTTCAATTGACTATTCTCAGATCTCAGATTCACAATTTCTATCTTTCTTGCTAATCTCCTGATTTGCAAGTAGCAGTTGATTTACCATGTCAACTTGATTGTTTTTCATCATTTTTACTTCATGTGTCCTTTCATCAAGTCTGATAGTCATCATTCTTTTGTCTTATTTAGCCATAGCTTTTTCATCTTCATCTTTCTTCTTTTGTTCCACTACTTCACATAGTCTTACTATTTGTGCTTCTTGTTCTCTCTTCAAGTTTTTGGATCCTTCACACAATGTATTATTCCTTTCCAGTAGATCTAAAATTACTGCATCACTCTCAGTAGAGTTTCCATTCTGAAATAGGCTTGCAGTGTCTTCTTCTTGATAATGAGTGTCATTCATTTGTTTGGCCAAATCTTTCCTAGACATCAAGGACTTTCTTAATTCCTATCTTGCTGTCTCAAGCTGATGTAATGCTAGCTGAATTCCAATCTTTTGATTCTCAATGACTTTACCCAATTTGTAAATCTCCATCTCAAGATGTATACTTCTCAAGCTGATTAAAATATTTTGTAGGAGAACTGAGCTCTGATACCAATTGTTGGAAATACAATATGGGAAAGCAAGATGCTAAAAGGGGGGGGGGGGNTCCATCTCAAGATGTATACTTCTCAAGCTGATTAAAATATTTTGTAGGAGAACTGAGCTCTGATACCAATTGTTGGAAATACAATATGGGAAAGCAAGATGCTAAAAGGGGGGGGGGGTGAATCAGATCTTCAACTTTTATCTCTTAAAGCAAACTAATCCACAATCATACATAAATGTAATTGATCTATCAACTAGTAGCATTCATGACAGTAAATAAATAACACAAGACACAAAATTTTGGTAACCTAGAAACCCAATAAGGTAAAACTGGGGTGGGGAGGACACCCACAAAATCTTCACTACTACAGCAATAAAGTGTGCCTGTTAGGGCTAAAAAATTTGATCACAATATGTAGTCTACCTTGTTAAAGGTCTGCCCGGTTAAGAGGTACAGATCATTACAATCTACCTTGTAAAAGGATTTAAACTTGCAAAAAAGTAATTAAGCCCTCGGCTAAGAGATTTAGAAAGGTCTGTTAGAACCACTCTGTTAAGAGATTTCACCTGATACACTTGTTAGATTTTTTCAAGATCTGATCCTTCGATATGCACTCTGATGCTGATAATGAATCTTCTCTTTTCAATACCTTCTCTGATCTAATAATCTGATATATCTTTACTTTGCTTCTCACTGCACTTTCACTCTCCTAGATCTATGCTTCCTTTCTCAAAACAACTCTTCGCACATCTCTCATGTACGCAGTCACCTTTTCTCTGTTCTCTAAAAAATTAGGGTAAGAAGCAATCTTCATATACTTTACAAATTTGACAATTAGATCTAGATCAACGATCAGGATCAAATGCTTATGATGTCTCTTAGGCAATCCAATTTTATGATTGGCTCGATGCCACGTAGTGGGATCAAATAATTAAATGCATAATTATCCCATTGAAAACATTAAATGCTTAGATAAGTTGGCCCAAAATAGTTTACCTCAAAATTGGTGTCAATCCTGACATTCATAAAAAAACTATCTTGCTCAGCACAAAAAGACTCTATTGCTTGGCATGAACTAAACTTGGTAACCATGTGACTCGACAACTATTATTTTCTTGGCAATGACTGTGCCAGATAGCTCAGCCTATACTGGACAGCTCGGCCACAATGATGACCGGCTAAAAATGCCTAGATAAATGACTAAGTGTGGAACACTAATGATCAACAAAACTTAGAGATAAACAATCTTCATGTAGCTAGGCTTGCAAATTTGTTCTTTCTCATTGTTCATTTCCTCCTTGGACTCTTTCTTGATCTTGATCTTTGAATTTGTAGTTTGGTATTTTGATTTTGATTCTCCTTCTGACTTGAGGTCCCTCAAGTATCCCCTTTCTTGAAGTGTTGAGCTTGGCCTCTCCATCCTCTGATTTCCAAGTCTCTCCTTGCTCCATAACTTTCAAAATAAAGGAGAAAAATGCATTAAGCTTACAAAATATGAGCACAAATGATATTAAGGAAATCTGAAAGCCTACATGATATGAAATTACAACCTCCCTTAAAGACAAGAGATTTTATGATTTCAATTTTCTTAAGCTTTTCATCAGATATACATAAAATAAGTCACCTTGTTAGATGATAGTTGAAATCTAGATGCCTAATATTTCCTTCAAATTCTAGCTTCATAGCCCAGGTGGTCCCACAATAGCATGTCCTACTTTTTGGCCAACTTTGACAATGAGATCAACATTCTGCGAAAAAACTTCACTTTTGAACACTTGTTGCCGCAAAACTATTAGGAATTTGAAGATGATTTAAACTAGATTCTTTTAGCATTTTATTTCTTGTTTCTAAATATATTTAAAAAAAAATTTAAAATTCATTTAAATTCATTTTCCTTTCTCCTTCGAAAAGTGGTTTGTGTGAAAAAACAATGTTTTTAATGAGTGACTGTCACTTGGATTAGAATTTTTTAAAAAAAAAATATGATAAAGATGTAATTATTTCGAGGTTATATTTGTAACTTCAATATCTAAAGGATGCAATAGGTTTCATTCATTTTGGGTCAATATTTCATACTTTATTAAGTTCTAAAGTGATAGTAACTTTAATTTAGATATAAGGTCACTTGGATCGGTCTTACTTGATCTGTATATATCAAAATTAATTTTTTAATTTTTTCATAGAAAGGTAACACAAATACTCTTTTCCTACATATTTTTCATAATTTTTTTTCTTAATTTACTATTTTTCTTGAAGCATCGAAGAGAGAGCTTGCTAAATGGCCAGACAACCTATGTTTAATTAAATTAAAAATAGAAAGTCACAATGAACTTAATATATATTAAAATCATAGTCATTGTAAAGCTTGTTTTGAGTAGCATCATTTTTTATTTGGGTTTTAGAAGATTGTTTTAATTGGTCCTTGATTGAGACCCTCAAAGGGAAAACAATTGCAGAAATTTGTTGGCTTTGGAGAGGAAGGCCAAATTCAGGGGGTTTGCTCGAACACCCCTTCTAGAAAAGGGGGTTCGAGCGAACCTTATTCTAGAGAACCCCCCATGGAAAATTTGCACAAATTTCTTTTTTTTGTTGATTTATAGGGTTCGCTCGAATTGGGTCTAGTTTGAGCGAACCCCCCCATTTCATCTAGTTCCCGTGAAGGGTTTTTTCCCTTTAGGAGAACACCCCCATTCGCTTGAAGGGGTCAAAAATGAAAAAAAAAATTCATCCGCGTGATTTTTCTTTGTGCCTAAAAGTGGGACACAGTTTTGTGGGATGACCCAGGGTTTGATCTTTCTTTATTTCAACCCATATTTCTTATTTTGTGAGTTGTAATTCTGATCTTACTTGTCTTTTAAGCCCAGATCACTTCTTTTTGCAAGTTTTAAATTCTAAATTTAGGAAAAATTAAAGATTGTCTTTTGGAACTTCATCAAAATCACCCATGTTATCATTAAGAAATCGTTGCCTTTTTAATTGAGAACTAACTGCCTTTAAGGACAAGCGGTTCTCTGCTTAAGAGGTGGTTGATCTTCTCTTGCTGAGAGGATTGATTATGTTTAAAATGAAATGAGCCTCCCTCTTTATATAGGCACCCGGGGTGAAAGGTTGTATCCTTTTGGTCGGGGCCAACTTGCACCATATTGGGCCAATAAAATTGATTTTTTAAAGTGACCAAGGCCCTTCCTTTAAGGCCGAATTGTCTATGAAATAAAATTGATTTGAATTTACTCTTTTTGGCGATCTAGATCTCTCTTGAATCACTCCATCCCCATGCCATTTTGGATAAAATTAGATTCCCCATTGTTTTTAACCTATCCAACTTGATTCTCATTTAATTCATTATTTGCATTGAGCGCCCAAATTTTGTGTGACATCTACCCAACATGGAGCCTAAGAGAGTGTGGAATTCCACCCTCTCTTGGGCTTGAGAGCCCCAAGGAAGGTGGAATTACACCCTTCCTTGGGCTCGAGGCCTAAGATGTGTACCTAGATTTCAAATGTGTTATCCATTGTCTTTAAATTTTCATGTTTTTGGCTTTAAGCTTCCTAATTTAAAGTTTGTATATATGATTTCTAGGTTAATTTACTCATTTTGTTTCATAATCATGTTCAATTTTTCAACTTGTGAACCTAAAATCACTTGTGCAAATCGCTTGGATACCCTTCATTTTGATTGCAAAACAGTCTTAGTGGTGAAATTTTTATGGGGAGATCATAGTGTGGAGCCCCAAGAAGGGTGGAATTCTACCTCTTCTTGGGCTCAAAATCCCCAAGGAAGGTGGAATTCCTCCCTTCCTTGGGCTTGACCCAAATAAAGTGTCATATGAATTTCCAACTTGAGTTGAATATGCACACAAAACTGATTTTTGTTTCCCTCTTCAAACACCTTCAAGTTTTAATAAATAGTGCAAGTGTTAAGTAAATTTAGATCAAGATGTGGGGGTGATGTGGTCATGGATCCCAATAGAGGGTGGAATTCCACCCTCTCTTGGGCTCAAGAGCCCCATAGAAGGTGGATGTCCACCCTTCCTTGGGCTCGGCCCATATTTTTTATCCTCAAAAAACATGTCAAGTTTGTTTAAACTTTAAATTTTATCACTAATTTCCCCCCATTTTGATCAACCTTAACAAAAAATTCCCTCATTTTTCTAGAGTTTTTCCAATGAATACGAGGCTTACATTTGATTTTTGTTCATTTTCCGCAACCTGTATGACTTCCAAGTCTCAAAATTCACTTTTTCAAGTGTTAAAACTTCACTTACAACCCACCATAAGTGTCTCATCATGTTCTAATTTTTCTCTAGAGGCTGGGCAAATTTGGGAGTTAGCTAGGCATGGAGCCCAAGAAAAGGTGGAAAATCAAAATCTCTTGAGCTTCAGAGCCCCACAGAAGGTGGAACTCCACTCTCTCTTGAGATTTTCCCAAGTAGGTATTTCTTCAACATGTTTAATGTTTAACTCCCCTTTTATATCTTGTTCATGCCTTCGACCTTCACTTGTCCACCCAATTTTTTCTTCCACTTAATCGTTGTCTACAAATTTTTTCTTTCTTAATTTTCTTTAATTTTCACATAAGCTTCATACTCAAACTTCAAATGTCTACATATTCTCTCTCTCTCTCTCTCTCTCTCTCTCTCTCTCTCTCTCTCTCTCTCTCTCTCTCTCTCTCTAAGTTTTCAATTTGCACAAAAGCTTCATACTCAAACTTCACATGCCTCCAAAAGTTGCTCAAAATCACCTCATAGACTTGGAAACTTAGAAAATTTTCCACCAAATAAGACTACTTAAGACCACTACATAACTGCCAAACAAAAAAGAGGGGGTCACCATTTGCAATGGGGCGATGGTGTGAAAACCTCACAACATGGCAATCAGGGGATAAAATGTTTCATGAATGACCTTTCTTACAACTAAACTATAGTAGGGTTGTTGGTTGAGCTAGATTCTCTTGTCTAGTTGGTTAAACTGGCCTCTCCCTACCTATTAGTATAGATATATGATCTCCTTTTAAGATCAAGTCTCTATTTTGTGTTGACCAAGGCACTTGATCAGCTAGAGAGAAAGTTGAGGGAAGTCCCATTCTCTTAGTTGAGTTCTTTTCCACACACACACCACAATTAATCAATTGAGAACATATATATGTTTGTATCTATGTGATGACATGTAACTGATTAAATGTTTGAAGATGTTAAGTTGATCACCAAAATGTAGAAAGATAATGCAAGAAATTAAATCAGTTCATGGATTGTATTGTCATTGATGTCAACTTGATACAATCTAATCAATTATAATCAAAGTCTCAAAGACTTCAGAGAATCAAAGAGAAAAAGATTATGCTTTTAGTAATGCATAAAAGACAAGTATTCACAATGTGACTTCAAACACCGATGGTCAGTGGACATCGATGAACAAAGATCACTGAAAATCAAGTCATAGTGATGCCCGAACAAGAACACCGACAAGCGTTATCAATGAGTAGAATCACAAGCAGAATCGACGGCCAAAAACATAGTGTAAACTGATGGAGAAGCCCAAGGAGAACTGGAGTATTGACCGAAGCTATAAAAGAGTTAAACACCAAAATTAACTTGAGTTTAGAAATGACAAAATATCTAGCTGGTAGAGCTAAATATAGAATTAACTGGTAGTTATCTTTGTTTTCATCGACAAGATAAAGCCAAAGATAAGTAATGGATTTAAAGCTGCTTTGTCCAGTTGGCAAGAAGATCTCAGCGAGATAAAACATGAGTTTTTCTTTAAATATAATTGGTGAGAATTGTGGATCATGCCAAGATGAAGAAAATCAATAACCTAACAATGGTGATATCATGTCTATAAAGAGACAAATCAATTCATTACGAATTGGTGTGGTGGGTGAATGAATGAAAAGAGGATGTTGAAGAGAAACTGATGAAGAACAACTTCATACAGTCCTGATCAACAAGATGAGAAAAGAGATAAAGTTTTATGCAGACACTGATCAATAGAGAACAACATCACCAAGCTGAATCAAAGTGGAGAAAAGGTATAAACTGAGATATATTGATCAGAATAGTTTTATGAGATTACACTAGATCTAAAAATCTACAAGTATAAGTTGTATATGTGAACAGATCATACTGTTTTAGTTTAACCATTGATTCAGAAAGTCTCTTAACCGAGTGGGATTTAAATATCCTTTCTATATTGAGATACATCCCAAGGAGTATCAAAAATTTTGATCATGAAGATAGCATGAGATGCCAGATACCTATTGACAGGCCAAGTGAGTGTTTGATCAAGGAAGGTAGCATAGAGATG
Source organism: Thuja plicata (assembly GCA_018584345.1). Lineage (NCBI taxonomy): Eukaryota > Viridiplantae > Streptophyta > Pinopsida > Cupressales > Cupressaceae > Thuja > Thuja plicata. The sequence goes on from MU225835.1 coordinate 2,043,791, forward strand.
TCCGATATCAAGTGACAGGATAAAATTTTAAATCCTCTTACAAGGTCACACCTAACAGCATGTTTGTAACCTTTAACAAGGTTGGCTCTTCACCGAGCTCACTTTAGAAGAGTGAAAATTTTGGGTTACTGGTCCCAAGTCATTTTTCCCTTAATAGGGTTTCCACATTATAAATCCATGTGTCAATGTGTTTATGAGTCATTACTTTAGTGTTTTTCATTACACCTAACTTAATTGGATTGATCAGTATACTCTAGATAATTTACTATGTTTTGGTAAATTAACAGACTACTATTCGATAAACATAAAGTAGAAGGTTTTACAACGCATTCTAAGCATTAGTAATTTGATAAAAGTATTTGGAGGCATTCATCTTATAGGACTAAGATAACTAGAGGCTTAATATTGTGGTACTAAGTTTTTGGGTTGATTATTGGAATATTTTTGAGGCCACTAATTCACCCCCCCTCTCAGTTATTACTAACAATTGGTATCAGAGCTTGTGTACTTAGAAAGGGAGTTTAATAGCTCAAGCAAAAGATCACAAGATTAATAGACAAGATGTGCCCAAGTTGAATAAAGACAACTTTGCATCATGGAAAATTAGAATAAGACTCCACCTATTAGGTATTGGAAATGATATTGTTCAATACTTAGATACTGAATATGTGTTGCCTAAAGGACCTCACACTCTTGGGCAATTAAGAGTAAAGCATGAGCATAACTACATGATGATAGAATTTGCATCATCACTCTTCGATGCTAAGTTTGAAGATGTCAAAACCTACACCTCTGCAAAGAAAATGTGGGATAAGTTGAAGCTTTTACATGGAGGAGATGCCAATGTACTAAGAGAAAAGGTAGAAAGCCTAAGAGGGAGATTTGATGACCTAAGGATGAAAGAAGGAGAAAACATTACTCAGTATAGCTAGAGAATCAAAGAGGTAGTAAATTCTATCCAAGGAGTTGGAGGTGTACTTGAAGAGGAGACAATGGTAAGTAAAATCTTGAGAACCTTACTGCCTGTATATGCTATTATAGTTTCTGTTATTCAAGAAATGAGAGCAGTTGCAAACAATATAGTTACTCTAGATAGTCTGATTGGTAGACTAATTTCTTTTGAGATGAACAACTTTGATAATAGTGTCTTACCATCTATAGAATCTGCATTCAAATCTTCTCTAAAGATAAGTAACTCAAGTCATAGACGTGCTGTTAGAAATGATAGTGACAGTGATAATGAGGATCAAGGACTTGATGAAATTGAAGCACTTATGGCCTGAAGATTGCAGAGAGGCAAAGGTAGATACAAGGGTAAATTACCACTTGTATGTTTCAATTGTAAAGAGGTTGGACACTTTGCTGCAAGATGTCCAAATCGAAGAAAAAATGACAGACAAAATGATAGATCATATGAGAAGAAGTTTGATAAAGGTGATAATAGAGATTACCAAAGTAACTGACAATTTGACAAGAAAGATACTCGAGACTACAAGGACAAAGGGAATAAATCTTGTTACCTAGCTAAGAACAGAGCTGATGACACCGACGCCAAATCAGAAGAAGACATCAAGATGGTATTTGTAGCCATGAAGGATGATTCAGATGAAGATGAAGAAAGGTATGTAGATACTGCACTCATATCTAAAGTTAGTAAAAATGATGTCTGGATCATAGATAGTAAACAAAAGTTTGAGACTTTTGAATAATATAATGGTGGTTCAGTGAGAATGGGAAATGATACACCTTATCCAGTTGAAGGTAAAGGAACCATAATGTTGAATAACTTGATAAAATGTGAAAATGCCTACTGGGTAAAAGGACTAAATTATAATTTGTTAAGTGTTTCACAGTCGAACAATTCAGGTCACAGAGTAGCATTTAAAAATAAGAAGGCAAAGATCTACAATGAGTCAATAAGATTGATTGGTACCGGTGAGAAGACAAAAGGTAACCTTTTCTATCTTGATGACACTAACACCACTTGTTTAATGACTAGAAACAAAGACATATGGTTATGGCACAAAATATTGTGTCATGTGAACTTTGACAACATGATAAAGATAAGAAACAAAAGGAATGTCATAGGCTTATCGAGCATGACTAAAACTGAGCATATCATGTGCAAGAATTGTCAAAAAGGTAAGATGAAAAATTCTAGTTTCAAGAGAAAAACCCATACATCTACTGAAATTCTAGATTTAGTCCATACAAATCTATGTGAACCCATGAGGACAAAGAGCTACTATGGAGATAGGTATTTTATTCTTTTTGTTGATTATTTTTCTAGAATGATGACAGGCATGTTTTTAAAAATAAATCAGAAGCATTTAAGATGTTTAAATGGTATAAAGAGATGGTAGAAAAACAAAGTGAAAATAAATTGAAATGCTTAAGGTGAGATAAAGGAGGGGAATTTACTTCAGAAGAATTCACTGACTATTTCAATGAGCATGGAATTAAAAGACATGTTTCTGCACCGAGAACACCATAGCAAAATGGAATTGCTAAAAAGAGAAACAAATCAATTGTTGACTGTGCAAGAACATTGATGATTGAGAAAAGCATCACTCAAACTTTCTGGAGGTAAACTATTAGCACTCTTGTCTACACATTAAAAAAATTACAATTGAAGGACACAAAGAAGCCACCCCATGAGCTTTGGTATGGTTATACGCCCAATGTAAGTGTATAGTCAGAAAATGGAAGCACTTCCATTGTAAGACTTGTTTATCCTTTTGAGTAAGTGTTCTGGGGTCATATCAAGCACCTTGAATGGGTTCCTGATCTAGACCTGGCTTTCCCCCTGTTCTGCCCCACTTTCCACTTCTCTCTAACCCAATTTTTGCATCCTAGACTGCAGATCTGAGATCTTTGACCTCAGGGTCAGGGTTGACCTTTTGGGTCTATGTCAACCTCAACCCTAACCTAGGTTAAGGTTGACCTTGACCTTGACCCAGGGTTCAAACTTCAGGGTCTTCTAGTTTCTGGATGTCGGTCTTTGCAAAAGTTATTTCCCGCTTCCGGGTGAGTTGTTTCGGGTTCTGAAGCATCAATTCCTAAATTATATTTAACATAGGTCCTCTCCTAGGGGTAAAGGCTTTAATGGGAAATTAATTCTCCTATGCCATCCCCCTTAGAAGATTGTGCCCTAATTTCATATAAAAAGAAGCCTTCTCCTATCATTTTCTCTAAGTCTTCTAATCGTGATCAAGCATTCTCAAACTATCTTCAAGTGCAATTCAAGAAAACATTCAAGTAAGATTTCAAGAAATAATTCATCCATTCTCAAGCATTCAAGCATCCATTTTCATGAAGGAGATCCATTGGAGGCCATTGAAGGATTCAAGCTACATAGTGCCCTTTTTGGTGATCTCTCCATCCACCTTCTTCTATGTCTCTTCCAAAATCAAGAACCAATTCAAGACTTGGTGTTGGAGATCTACAAGCAATTGATTGAAGACATCCTACATCCTACATTCTAGATCCATTGGTGCATACATACTTGTGGATTGAAGGATTCGAATCCTCCACAAGGACTTTTACAAGCAAGGTGAATTTATGCATTTACTTTGCTTACTTCTGTAATTTCAATTACATATATTTGAGGTTAATTCCAAAACTGGGGTTTGACCAAGGCAAACCCCTCCCCCCCCAAAAAAAATCTCTTTTTGTTGCAAGTATAGGTACAGAACATCAGATTTGAGACCAGATCTGGATACCCTTTTTGACTTTCTTTCAGACGGCGCAAACAAATTTTCTATCAGACCTGTGCAGGTCAGGGTCGACATTATTGGGTCAGTGTTGACATTTGTGGGTGAAGGTCAACCTTTTTCATAAGACGACATTAGAACAGAAAAAAATTTCTGGGTTTTTTTCATCTTTATGTTTCCTTTCTAGATCATACTTTAGTTTTTCCAGAAATAGAGTACAGACCTCAGAAAATAACATTCTTTGATCTAAAATATTTCAAGGTTAGTGCATTTATCCTATCCATTTTAATTCAAATCCTTAATCATTCTAAATCTATCACACATTCATTCCTTTCCATAATATGGGGAATTTAAGATTTTCCTCTTCGCTTTCATTTCCAAATGATTGATTCATTTGTGCATTGATCCTTTTTGGGTTGATCAATTTGGATCTTTCCTTTGTGCATCTTGGGATAGAAGAGGAATAGCTTATCTTTCCCCCACTTATTTCAAATGTTACACATAGTTACATTTTATATGTTACAGTAAGTTACTTCAGAATCTTTGGTAGTTAATGTTATCTATAGAAGGATGATAAAAATGGAAAACTTGACTGCAAAAGTGAAGAAGGTATCTTCCTAGGGTATTCAACCAAAAGCAAGGCTTGTAAATGTCTTAACAAGTCATCTAACAAAATCATTGAAAGTGCAAATGTGAAAATAGATAAATTTGCAGAAAAGAATGATAAGGAAAGAAAAAGGGAACTAGAGGACTACAACAGGTTTATTTATATAGAACCTGACACTCTACTTGAGAAACATTGTGTCACTCCCAAGCATCAAAACATTGCACCCGAGCATCAGGCTATAATTAACGACAATCAGGATAATCCTCAAGATGATGTTTCAAACAATGGAGATGAGAATGAAGGTGAAGAATATGATCATTATGATGAACACAAAGATAAACCAAAAATTTCCAAGTATGTTAAAAGACATCATCCACAGAATCAAATCATAGGAGACAAAAAGGCTGGAACAAGAACAAGAAGTAAGTCACTTAACAACAGATGTTTACTTTGTGATTTTGAGCCTAAATCTTTTAACAATGCACTTGAGAATGAAGAATGGGCCAGTGCTATTAATAAAGAAATATAATAGATTGAGAAGAAAAATACATGGACACTAGTACTAAGACCAGATGACAAGAATGCCATCAGTACCAAATGGATATTCAAAACAAGCTGAATGAGAATGGAGAAGTCACTAGAAACAAAGCAAGATTAGTATGCAAGGGATATGCACAAGAAGAAGTTATTGACTATGGAGAAACCTTTGCACCCATTTCTAGAATAGAAGGAGTGAGAATATTACTTTCTTATGCTGCATTTAAATGATTCAAGGTATACCAAATGGATGTCAAATCTAGATTCCTAAATGGAATACTAGAAGAAGAGGTATATATTGAACAACCAAAAGGGTTTTTTTATCTAGACAAGAGAAACATGGTATTTAGACTACATAAAGCCTTGTATGGACTGAAACAAGAACTGAGAGTGTCCAGTATGAAAGACATCACTCATATCTTATTAGCATAAAATTTGTTAGAACAAGTGAAAATAGCAATCTGTACTTACAAGAAGATATCGATGGTAATATTCTGATTGCTGAAATTTTTGTTGATGATATCATTTTTGGGGGAAATAAATTGTTATGCACATACTTTTCTAATGAAATGAGCAAGGAATTTGAAATTTCTATGTTTGGAGAGATCAAATTCTTTCTTGCTCTACAGATTCTTCAACAAGATGCAAACACATACATCACTTAGTCTAAATACATCAAGGAAGTGCTAAAGATATTCAAGATGGAAGATTCCGAACCAGTTGGAACACCTATGGCTACCAGATGTAAGCTGACAAAATAAGACAAATCCAATGAGGTAAATCACACCTTATATAGATCAATAATTGGAAAAATAATGTATGTTGTTCACACAAGACTAGATATAGCACACATAGTTGGAATAGTTGCAAGATTCTCTGCTAATCCCAAAGAATCACATATGACTGCTGTCAAGAGAATTCTAAGATATCTAAAGAACACCGAGGACTATGGCTTATGGTATAAGAGAGAAGGAAAATTTGAGCTGCAATTCTATACATATGTTGATTGGGCTGGAAACATTGATGACTGAAAGAGCACAACTGGAGGAGCATTCTTCATGGGTGACATACTTTTCACATCGATTAGAAAGAAGCAAGGATGCATCTCTCAATCAACTGCATAATCAGAGTATGTGGCTGCTGCTATGAATTGCTCCAATATTGCATGGATCAAACAATTGCTGGAAGGTATGAATATGAAGATCATTGAACCAATAATTATATATTGTGATAATACAAGTGAAATAAACATTTCTAAGAATCCAGTCATGCATGCTAAGACTAAGCATATTGCTATCAAGTATCACTATCTAAGAGAACAAGTGAAAGAAAAGGAAGTGACATTGAAATATGTTCAATCAAAGGAATAGTTAGCTGATATATTAACAAAGCCATTACTGAAGGATACATTTGTGTACTTGAGACAGAGACTAGGGGTCCAACCCTTGTCTATCGGTCAGTAATCTGACTAGGAGATTGCATCAGCCTATACCAAATCTGATAATCAGTCATGTTGATGAAAACACTGAGATAAAAAGAAACAAAAATATCTATACATAGAAAGGTACATATCTATACCAAAAATCAGAACTTTGTATTACTGATGGATAGGGAAATTCAAGGAATATATTATGCAAAGGGATGTAACATGATATAGATGATAAAACAATGAGAAGTATTTTTTTTGTTTGGCATTGTTGTCAAAGGGAGAGATCTCATTGTCATACAAAGGGATAGATGATTCCATAAAAGGAGAGATGATCATAAAGAGAGAGATATGATAAAGGGAGAGATTATATCATTATCCATGAAGAGAATTTGCCGAGAATAAGAAGGAAGAGTAAATCAATATTCTAAGGGAGAGAAATTGATTACATATGAAATATCCATCTAAGGGAGAGAAGTAACAAAGGGAGAGAGTTCAGACAAAGAGAAAGATTGCTCTCAAAGGAAAAATAGATTATCAAGAAGAGGAAAAGTCAAGGAAGAGAACATATTAGAATAGAGATATCAAATGATAAATCTATCTAGAGAAGGGATTGAAGATTGAAGAAAACCACTCTGCATGAAACTAATCTAAGCTATTTTTGAACTTACCGAGAGCCAGAAATTTATAATAGTTACATTAGGAAAGCTGTATGAAATATACAGTTTCATATCGTATTAGTGATAGTATAGTATAATAATGTAGTATGTTTCCATCAATGCTAAAGGGATAGATTAATGACATGTAACTGATTGAATGTTTGAAGATGTTAAGTTGATCACCGAAATGCAGAAGGATAATGCAAGACATTAAATCAGTTAATGGATTGTATTTTCATTGATGTTAACTTGATACAATCTAATTGGTTATAATCAAAGTGTCAAAGACTTCAGAGAATCAAAGAGAAAAAGATTATGCTTTCAGTAATGCATAAAAGACAAGTATTCACAATGTGACTTTAAACACCAACGGTCAGTGGACACGGATAGACATAGATCATCAAAAGTCAAGTCATAGTGATTCCTGAGCAAGAACACTGAAGAGCAGAATCACAAGCAGAACTGATGGCCAGAAACAGTGTAAACTGACGGAGAAGCCAGAGGAGAACTGGAGTGTTGACCAAAGCTATAAAAGAGTTAAACACTGAAATTAACTTGAGTTCAGAAATGACAAAATATCTAGCTGGCAAAGCTAAATATAAACCTAACTGGTAGTTATCTTTGTTTTCATCGACAAGATAAAGCCAAAAATAAGTAATGGATTTAAAGCTATTTTGTCTAGTTGGCAATAAGATCTCAACGAGATAAAACAAGAGTTTTTCTTTAAATATAATTGGTGAGAATTGTGGATCACGCCAAGATCAAAAAAATCAAGAACCTAACAATGGTGATATCATGTCTATAAAGAGACAACTCAATTCATTACGAATTGGTGTGGTGGGTGAATGAATGAAAAGAGGATGTTGAAGAGAAATTGATGAAGAGCAACTTCATATAGTCCCGATCAACAAGCTGAGAAAAGAGATAAAGTTTTTTGTGGACACCGAGCAACAAAGAACAACATCACCAAGTAGAATCAAAGTGGAGCAAAGGTATAAACTGACATATATTGATCAGAATAGTTTTATGTGATTACATTAGATCTGAAAATCTACAAGTATAAGTTGTATATGTGAACATATCATACTGTTTTAGTTTAACCATTGATTCAGAAAGTCTCTTAACTGAGTGGGATTTAAAGATCCTTTCTATATTGAGATACATCCCAAGGAGTATCAAAAAGTTTGATCATGAAGATAGCATGAGA
>MU225835.1:2071960-2082304 GCA_018584345.1 Thuja plicata
AAAATTCTATTGTGATTAATGTCACAATAGACAGGTGTGAATTTGTTGTGGCAACCAAAATCTCCTCCAGTACCCTAGTGGTGCGTTAAAGTCCCAACATCATTAAGGTGAAAGCCTTGCTTTGAACAGATTGGGAGATTCCCCTTTATTGGGAAAATGACTTGATCACAACCACCTGAATGGATGTCCTTTCTAGAAACTGTTGTTCTAGTTTCCAAAAACCCTCTATCTATTGGAGCGGAAGGTCAGAGACCGACTAAGATGTCCCACATTTTTACGGCTTTTAGTAGAGATAACAGCCCTTTGGGAAGCAATTCCTTTGGGGTTTGAAGCTTGGTATGCCTGAGAAGTGAGTGCATATGTAAGGAGGAGCCTGTGCTTCCAAGCTTCTAAGTTATCTGCTAAGAGTAAGCATAGCTGAACTTTGGTTCAAGTGGGGATTCAATAGATACTATTCTGGCTATCCTAGGATTGTGATGTTCTTGTTCTAGTACTACAAACATTCTGTTTAATGTGTTTTGCATGGGTGTATCATTTGAACAATCGAAACTATCGTCAAAACACACAAACTGTCAATCTTGAACATGTCCAAAATAATTTGTAACTCAAATTATCTGTCAGAAAATAGCATGATTTTATCTTGAGAAATGCAAAATGGTCTCAACAGTCTGATTCTGTAAATGTTCTTTTTTCAACATTTGCATAGTTTCACGCAAAACTGGAGTCTTTTGTCCAAAACAACAAGCTAAAATCTGTCAGTCAAGTGTACTTTTGTCAAATCTGGTCTCTGATATGGGTCTATTTTTCTACCATCCATCTTCACACAATCTGAAACTTGATTTCTTGGGTTGAGAACTATGTGATTCTTGCTTAAACTAGTCTTGTCTCATGTCTTTTTGATTTCTTTCATCTGTGTGGTCATGCCTTGTGTAACAATACTCATGTCTTGGTTGTTCTAGCCTCATCTTAGACGATTTGCACCAAGGATACTTCAACTTTTGGCACATTCTGTGAAATTAATTTGAGACAGTTTCAAGTTTGGTCCCAGTTCACATTTCCTTGTTTAAAACTTTGTCTATGACTGTCACAACTCGAAGTGGAAAAACATTTCCTTCAATCAATCAAGATGAATCTGTACTTTCCACACCATTACTGGCTACATCTAGTGAGGAATCATCTCAATCTCCTTCTCTGGTATGTCAACCTTACAATAAACGGTCATTTCCAGTGGCTCTTAGTAGGGTTCAAAATCCTTTGTTCCAAGAAGACCCATATTCAGAGAACACTCAATATTTTCATATCGAGTCTTTACACTTTGAATCCTTGCATTCTAGCAATATGATAGATCATAGTCAACTAGGTGGACCCTGCTTCAACCAAACTGAAAACTCTCCTCTTCAAAAAGAGAAGGAGATAAGACAAGGGGATATCATAAAAGCCCACAATAATAAAAACTTCATGAGAATGATGGTGGTCATAGTGAAAGAAGAGAAGGAGAAATACCTTTTCGAATTAGCCACCCAAGGTGCTAAACTTCCCTCTGATTACAAGGTAGAGACACTTATTGAGAAAGAGGAAGAAACTAAAAGTTCCCGCTTGCAAAAAGAAAGGCAAACCATGCAAGAGAAACTCTCTAAACTCTTGAAAGAGAAAGACAAACCTGTTACACAATTCACACTGGAAAGCATCTATCCTTTCCCATTTGATAAAGATCTTCACATGCCTCCTTTTCCCAAAGGAGTTGAACTTCCTAAGTATGACAAATACTTGGGTACATCTGACCCTCAAGACCATTTAAGAGAATCTGGTGCTTTCTCCATGGAATTCATACATGACACAACCTATCTTATGCATCTTTTCCCACATAGTTTGGGAGGGTCAGCTATGGAATGGTTTTCTAGATTACCAACTGGCATCAAAATTTTTGACAAAATTGCCAACCTATTTCTACAACACTATTCTCACAACATCCAACATCTGGTTCATATTTGAGATCTTTGCAACTTGAAACAAAATAATGGGGAATCCTTCTTGGCATTTCTCCAAAGATGGAGACAACTTTATACATGATATTCTCGCAAGATACCTGAATCTGAAAAGTTGGACATCTTTCTCGATAATCTTCTTCCCAACTTTGGGTATCAAGTATAGCTACAAGGTCCTCTAACCTTTGATGACATGATTAAACAAGCTATACGAATCAAGACATTTATGATCAAGAGAGGAGACCGTACACAAGGAAAATAAACAAGGGTCTTCCTCCTCAAGCAAAGATAAATCCAAATTTCCCAACAAGAACCAAAATGTTGTGAATGATGGTGTTGTAGACAATGTGAATCCTAAGCCAAAGCCACTGAAAAGGCTATAGCAGATTCTAAACCAAGCACTTCACAATTTTCTGGACCTAAACCTTGGGCTCCTAGACCCAAGCATGAATTCACTCCTTTAGGAGAACCTCTCGAGGTAGTTTACAAGACTCTTTTAGACAACAATTTACTCACTCCATTGGATAATTCATGACCTTATGATCCGCAACCAAGACCCTCTTGGTGGAATGAATCCGCTTATTGTGATTTTCACCAAAACAAAGGTCATAGAACAACTACTTGTCTTAAATTGCGGCATAAAATCTAGGATCTCATCGATAGTGAAGTCATTGCTGTAGGTCATAACAAAAATTATGATCACCAAGCTTTCAAAGACCCATTTCCTCATGGAAAAGGTGAATCATCTAAAGGCAAAAATACTGATGCTAAGGTCAACTATACATATACCAATAACGACAATGTCATTAATATGGTTGAACCTGTTGATACTAAATATTGTAATGTCATCATTCTCAAGGGAAAGGAAGATACTTCCAAGTCGAAAACACCTTTCACTTTGTGAGGGTCTACACCTCAGTCTCCTAAACAAGGACAGTCTCAAGTCAGCGCTAATGTTGTTACTTGATCTTGTGCTAAAATCATCCTTAAAGGCCCTAAGCCTTCTATTTCTACATCAACCCAACCTTCAGACAAAGCTAAGGTTGCCTCTGCTAATAAGAATCCAAAAGTGGGTTCCTCATCTAATGCTACCAATTACAACATTCTTGATCAATTGCAACGTACTAATGCTCAGATAACTATTTTTGAGCTCCTAAAAATCTCCCCTGCTCACAGGGAAATCCTTGACAAAGCCCTCACTAAGGCAAATGTCCCAAAAGATCTTGATCTCGACCAATTTCAATCCATGGTAGGTCACTTGACCTCCTCACATTACTTGTCTTTCTCTGAGGAAGACAACCATTCTTTGAGTCACTCACATAATAATCCTCCACACATTGAAGTCATGATAGGTCCAAAGTATGTTCACCGTGTTCTCATAGATAACGACGCTAGCCTAAATATTTGCTCTGATAGTTTTGTTATTGAGTTAGGCTATGGCAAAGATTGCATTGATGCTCGCAAAAAGATTACCATTAAAGCCTATGATGAGGAAGAATGTAAATCCAAGGGGTTAGTTGTGTTGCCAATAAAAGTTGGTCCTGTTGAACGAGATGTTGTCTGTCAAGTGCTTGACATTCCTTTGGCATACAATATTCTGTTAGGAAGGACATGGATCTATGAAATGTAGGCTATCCCTTCCACATACCATCAGTACATTAAGTTCCCATTCCAAGGATCTAAAGTGACTATACTTGCTAATACACATTATGATTGCAATGCTCTCACAAAATCTACTGACATCTTTGTGCCTACCAACAGAGAATCTATTGAACTCCTTGAGAACAAATTAAAAGAAATGGGAAAGAGTTTGACACTCAAAGAAACTAACATGGGAGGATATCAGATTGAACCTGTGCTATCTATTACATCTTTTCCTTTGTCTCCCCATTCTTTTGGGAGACCTTCTAAGAGCACTAAACCTTATACGGTTCCTCCTCCAACAAAGTATGGTGGCACCTTTGTACAATCCACAGTACCATTAGAAGAAGAAGCTGAAAACATAGCTACCAAAGCTTGGATCTATAAAGGAGAAGAAAATTCTAAACAAACTCCTCCTTATGACATGAAACCTGAGCAATATGGCAAAGGTTTATCTATTATGCAACATTTTGGCTATAAAGAAAATGGTCCCATAGGTGCAAATCATAAGCGATTGATTGCACCACTTGAAGCTATTGGTCGTAGAACACGTGACTCTACAGGTATAGGCTTCCAAAAACTCACATTCCAACTAGGAATAGATAAGTTTGTACCTTGAGAAGATAAGAAACCAACACCTAAAGAAACACTTAAAACTGTAGAACCTGAAGACAGCTCTGATGAGGATACTTTTCCTTATCCTATTCCTCCAGACTTGGTGGAATTCTTTTCTGAGCCAGATAAATTTGTACCACATGTTAGTACAGTAGACACTAACAGTGATTCTGATACCACCACTTCACTTGCTCCATTAACTTATGAGGAGTGGAAAGAAATATATACTCTAAATCCAAGTCATCAGGGTGATTTATACATACCACCACACTTTCAAGAATAGTTTGACCAGGAATTCCAGTCACTTCTCATTACACAAGAGACAGCTGATGTTACAAACATTAATGAGGTACCTAGGTTAAAATGTGCTCATGTGACCATAGCAAAGGTCCTAGGTAGAACTCATCCCAACTGGGGACAAATGGTTGATTTCACTCATGTTCTTGATATGACACCTAATGATGAAATAGACTCCCATGAATATGAGTTCGACAGCTTGTCATATGCCACTTCTAACAGAGATACAGATACAACTAATGCATATGAAAACCTTCTCGAAGTAGGTGAATCATCTAGTGTAGGGTCACATGAGTCTGACTCCCTAGGTGTTAACATGTCATCTACTACGGTCGCTAGGAATCAAAGGAATTTGACTATACCTCTAGAAGAGATCTCTTTGGGTCTTAACTTGCTTGTCCATGCCTTTGATGATTATGTCATGAGCACACTTGATGAACCCATCACTCCTGTTTCACTTCACCATCCTGAGCTTATAGACTAGAACTCTACCTCCCCATCTAATGAAGTCCTTACGTTCTAGAATGATTACGCTCTTTCCTGTTACCTACACACTGTCAAACCTATAATGTCTCCCACTAGCGAAGAAAGTATCAACATGACTGAGGATGACATCAAGTATCTTAGTCACAAAATAAAAAGAAGAAAAAATAGGCGCTCTAATGGTGAAAACCACCTTGTGGAAGTATCAAAGCCTAAAATAGTCATAATAAAAGATGTATACAAGGGTGAAAACCTCTCCGAGGTGCCCAAGGATGAGATACTTGATGCACTTCCAAGTCATTTTCAGGAAAGATGATCTGTGCTTATTGAACCAACTCAACCTATCAACTTGGGTATAGAGGCAAAACCTTAGATTATTCACTTGGCACAATCACTATTAGAGGCAGAAAGAGAGGAATTCACCACATTCTTCAAAAGCAAAAAGATTAACTTTGCATGGAAATATTCAGACATGCCAGGATTAGACCCTAATCTAATCATGCACCATTTGTCCATTGCACTAGGTGTTAAGCCTGTCAAGCAGAAGCTTCACAAAATGCATCCACATGTAGCTCTACTTGTCAAAGCTGAATTGGAGAAATTGCTTAAGGTGGTGTTTATCAGAGTAATTGATTATGCTGAGTGGATCTCTAATATTGTCCCACTATCAAAACATGATAAATCTATAAGAGTTTGCATAGACTTCAGAGACTTGAATTTGGCATGTCCTAAGGATGATTTTCCATTGCCTAATATTGATATGATCGTAGATATGACGACAGGGTATGAAATGTACTCACTAATGGATGGTTTCTCTGGCTATAACCAGATAAAAATTGTGCGAGAGGACCAGGAGAAAACTGCCTTCACATGTGCTTGGGGCACCTTCTGTTGGAATGTCATGCCCTTTGGACTCAAAAATGATGGTGCTACATATCAGAGAGCTATTACCACCATATTTCATGACATGATGCATAAAACAATGGAAGATTATGTGGATGACACTTTAGCTAAGAGCATGCACCAAAAGAAACATCTTGCCGATCTAGGTCCTATACTAGATTGTATGGAACAATTCAGTCTGAGGCTCAATCCTAAGAAATGCGCATTTGGCGTAACATCTGGAAAATTGCTTGGCGATATCATCTCTGCCAAAGGTATTGAAGTAGATCCTACAAAAGTACAAGCTATCATGGAAATGCCGCCACTGAAAAATATTAGACAAATGTGAGGACTTCAAGGCCAACTGCAGTCTATCCGACGTTTTATCTCTCAACTAGCGAACAAGTCCTAACCATTTACCAAAACTTTGCACAAGGGTGTGGCTTATCAGTGGAACAAAGAATGTGATGAAGGGTTCACACAAATCAAATAGTATCTTGCAAACCCACCGATCTTGATGCCTCCCATTCATGGGAAGCCACTTATACTTTACATATCTGCTATGGATACATCACTGGGTATCTTATTGGCTCAAGAAGATCAACACAACAAATAGAGGGCTATCTACTACATTAGTAGAACTCTGGTCTCATATGAAATGAAATACTCTGTTATAGAGAAGGCTTACCTTGCAATGGTGTTTGCTTCACAAAAATTGCGAAACTATATGTTGGCTCATACTACACGTCTAATTGCTAAAATTGATCCTCTGAAATACTTGCTCAGTAAAGCTACCCTCACAGGTAGACTAGCTAAATGGGTCATGCTTCTCAGTGAATTTGATATTGAATATGTTGAAAGGAAAGCCATTAAGGGACAGGCAATAGTAGATCAGTTGGCTGAAGCACCTCTAGTAGATCATCAACCATTGCATATTGAATTTCTAGATGAGTCCATATTACTTCTTACACATCGCTCATGGACTATGTTTTTTGATGGTTCATTTACCTAACACGGGTCAGGTGCTGGGATACTGTTCATTACAACTCAAAAGTACTCTTTACCAAAAGCATATAAGATGTTGTTTCCTTGTACAAACAACATTACTAAGTACAAAGCCCTAATCAATGGTATGAAGATCGCCCTTGAGTGGAGAGTAGATGAACTAAATGTTCTTGGAGATTCACAGCTAGTCATCAATCAAGTCAATGATATCTATCAGACAAGGGACGACAAGTTGGTACCTTATAAATGGTTGGTTGATGATCTCAAAAATTATTTTACTCATATCACATTTCAACAGGTTCCAAGGGTAGATAATAAAGCAACAGATGCCATGGCTACTCTTGCTTCCATGCTACAAATGCCTGAAAATGATTTTAGACATGAATTCCTAGTGGAGACATTACGCTACCCAGCCTATGACTCCCTTGATTCCTGGATGATCTATTCTATCATAGGACATGACTCATATCGCTACCATCATATCTTTTCCTACCTTCATGACTAGATCATTCCGGACACTTACTCCTAGAATGAGAAATGTCACTTAATCTGTAGTGCTTCACGGTTCGTCAGCATTGCTAATGACTTGTATAGACGTGGTCTATATGGTACCCTCAGGTGTTTAGAACCTGATGAATCCAAATGAGCGTTAGTAGAGGTGCATGAAGGCATCTGTGGGTCTCACTCTAATGGCCTGACATTGGCCCGTAAACTTATTAGAGCTGGTTACTATTGGCCAGATATGGAAAAAGAAGCAACACAGTTTGCTAAGTCTTGCAAACAATGTCAACTACATGGTAATCTGATTCATGCTCTAGCCAAGGAGCTAATTCCCTTTATTACTTTTTGGCCATTTCAACAATGGGCCTTTGACTTGGTGGGTCAGATTTACCCCTCATCCTCCAATGGGCATAAGTTCATTATCATAGCTACTGACTATTTTACTAAGTGGGTGGAGGCAGTCCCTCTCACCGTTGCTAATGGAAAAATAGTAGCTATGTTCATTCTCAATTACATCATCTGTAGACATGGTGTACCCCCAACAATAATCACTGATAATGGGGGACAATTCAAAAACAAGGATTTGACAGAGCTATGCCCTAAGTTTAAAATTACTCAACATTGGTCTTCCATCTATTATCCTCAGGGTAATGGACAGGTGGAAGCATCCAACAAGGCAATCCTTAAGATCCTACACCGCACAGTGCATAAATCTGGATGAGATTGGCATCTCTGGATCAATCCAGCTCTTTGGGTATATAGGACAAGCATAAGAATGCCAACAGGGGATACTCCCTATGCTTTGGTTTATGGAGCAGATGCTGTGTTACCAATTGAGGTTGAGATTCCTTCTCTGCGAGTCTCTGTGAAAGGCCTCATTACTGATGAGGATAAAAAAATATCTCGGCAACAAGAGTTAGAATTACTTGATGAACGTCACCAAGTGGCATTCGATCACCTTAAAGAATACCAAAAAAGGATGTCCAAGAGCTATAACAAGAAGGTTAGACCAAGGGATTTCCAAGCGGGTGACCTTGTTCTGAGGGAGAACCCTAAGAATCAACAACATCAGATCCAGAAAGGGAAGTTTGAACCAAATTGGCTTGGTCTGTATGTTGTCACTATAGTGTTTGGGTCTGGTACCTATC
The DNA here is from genome assembly GCA_018584345.1 of Thuja plicata. Lineage (NCBI taxonomy): Eukaryota > Viridiplantae > Streptophyta > Pinopsida > Cupressales > Cupressaceae > Thuja > Thuja plicata. The sequence goes on from MU225835.1 coordinate 2,080,518, forward strand.
AAATTTCTACTATTGAAGGAGAAAAACTCAAATATCCCATCAACGCTCTTCATCTGAAGCGGTTCTACAGCTGAGCCATCTTCAGTGTGCTCATGTATATAGTAAAGTCTTGAAAAAATTCTAAAAAATCTAAAAAGTCCTAAAAAAATCATCATCTTAGTGAAAAGCTAGCGATAGGCGCTTTGATGTATCTCCAAAAAAAAAAATCATATATTCCAAAAAATACAAAAAAATACAAAATTGAAAAATACAAAAAAAAGAGAAAAAGAAAAAAAGGTGCCATTGATGAAAACCTGGTAAACAGGCGTCATGGTAGCAAAAAAAGAATTTCTGCCAAAAAGGTGAAAACTTGGTAAACAGGTACCTCTTGTTCCACAATGCTATATCTATCACAACACCACTTGGCTTCATGCATTTGCTCTCCTGCATTACTTCTTTCCTGCTTTCATTTGCTTTCAGTTCTCGTTAAGACACCAACTCACATGGATTGAAACTGGTCATACTCTCAAGGAAACCCTCCTGATCTAGGGGGCACTGTCCTATTATCTTTTAAGGATCTTCTTCACATAATTCACTAGTGGTTCTCACTATGTTTTTCTACTGATGTCTAGCTTATAATCTGATCACTTCATTTGAGCATCTCTCTCGTGTCAGTCACTAGTGGTTCTCACTGCGTCTGCGTACTGTTGCTATTCTATCGAGATTGCTCACATTTGTTATAGCTTGAGTTGTACTCAAATGCTCTATCTATCGATACTAGGTCTTGACGATTCTATGCTTTAGTTTGTACATATCTTTTGGTCACTTTTGTGACACTCTGGTCTCTCTGCAAACCCTCTCGACTTGTCATTGATTCAACGCCATATGCCTGGGGGCAATCAAATCTTGTTTGTCCTCGCAACATACGTCAAGTCAATCATCATTAATTGGGGGCATGGGCCCCCTATTTGATCATATCTTTGGTTTACACTTGAGTCAGTAATCTTGTCACTTCTCAAGGACAACTATATACTGACACAAACTGGTGTTTTTCAACACCACCATAAACAATGTTTTTTAACACTATCTTTGGACACATCTGTGTTTTTTTAACACACATTAGATATCTCAAACGTAAACATCTATCGATAACAATCAAACACAATGCACTCACAAGCACAACGGTATTTTTTCAACACCCCTATACACATGAATATATTCAAAAACTTTGAAACTGGCTGAGCTATGATTGAATATTTCTTTGTATGTTGACTGTTCTCATGAATTTCATTGATATTTTCTTTTTCTACTGCTTGTTGGTGTAGTCCCGATGATCGCAACATCAAATAAATAGGGTGTATGTGATAAGAGCTCCCGCACTAAGGTGGAACAACCTCACATCCCTCGATCTTGTTTATTTGCACGCCATGGTGAGGTTGGTACTATCTCCTTGCTTATTATTGCTCTGTTTGTTATTGTTTTATTTGTTATTGATCTGTTTGTTTACGCATGATCATTCTCATGGTTATCTTGGCTTTGAATGCCTCGATACTAGTGTACTCTTGAAACATTAACTGGAAAAAATATTTAGGTCATCTTGGCTTTTGTGCCCTGGTTCTTACATTCATTTCCTATATTTCATTTGATGAAGAGTTATATTCATATCCTTATGGTTGCATTGTGGTGCTAGTAAGGGTTGTATCGACTTTGATGTTCCAAAAAAATGCTCAATGATGATGATTTTATGATGGGTCTCACAACCATGTCCTAGAATTGCACTTTCATATTGCATCTAGCATAGAATTGCA
>MU225836.1:37041-51963 GCA_018584345.1 Thuja plicata
ATTTCACATAGTTAACTCTGGATTGATCAGTATACTTGTTTATTTACTGTGTTTCAGTAAATAGAAAACTGCTTATCGATAAACATACAGTAGAAGGTTTTACAAAGCATTTCGACAAGTAGAAATTTGATATATGTATTTGGAGGCATTCATCTTGAAGGACTAAAGATAACTAGAGGCATAATTTGTGGTCATAAGTTTTAAGGGTTGATTTAAGGATTAATTTTTGAGGCCACTGATTCACCCCCCCACCCCCGCTCTTAGTTATTACTAACAAGATCAAGCCTAGATCACAAGTGATGATCATCAACATTCACAATATTTCAAATTTGAGCCACTTTTTGAGGGAATAGGGAGTTGGGTGTCTAGATCCATTAAAAGGGGATCTTCAAAGGGGGAGTAAAGTGCTAGGGCCTTAAACATAGGACATAGTCTCACAACTTTTTATTATTATTAAGTTGTATGGTTATTATAAAAATTTAAGGTAGCATAGAGCATAAATGTTTTTAAAATGGTATAGGAGAAACCTCACTAAAGCAGGTGCCAAGTAGTGCATGAAATTGTTAGGGTAAATGATTTACAACACTACAGTTGTAAAGAGTATTTCCATCATTGTAGAGAGTTATCTTAATGATGTTCTAAATATAATTTCCACTATTTTTAATTATATTCATCATCCAATCTTCATGTACAATATTATTAAATAAATTATTAATCATTTGCACATAATTTGAACAAAAAATTTCAAAAGTTGAAAATATGTAAGTAAAATATGTGAGAAAGATGTGACATAATGCACATACATGGTTATTTAGTTGGTTGTCCAGTTATAACTAGCATCCTCCATATAATTTTCTCCTTTGCATAGAGTAATTGAGTGTCCCATGTTGATTCAAGGATAAGATGGTCAAAACAATTAATATAAGTGTGGAAAGAGCTATTCAAAGTGAATTTGATAATTTTGTTAAGTGTTTTAACTTCCCTATGAATCCAAGGTGTTGTTAGCATGTTGGATGTGTTTCCATTGATTTCAATGTGTCTATTATGTGGTTTGGATGTTTGTTGTACAATTTTTCCAATAAAGACGGATTATCAAAAGACTAGAGAATGAATGTTACTAAAGATGAGGATTCACGCACCTCATGGGATGATGTAGAGTTTTTCTACGTGATTCATGTCAAGTTTCAATTATTGACATGATGATTTGATCAAGTTATGATGAAACAAATGAAGAATAGTTATTTTACTATTTGCCAGTGCAATAGAGTTGTAGAGAATGATTTTTTGCACGTACTCAAGGTGATATATTTGGTTGTGAAATTGGGAATGTGTTAAGGACATAGAAATATGTCTACTATCCAAATGGTTTATGATTTTGATATTTCACAAGACATTTACAAGTATTTCAGTTGGGGGTAATAGTGTTCTTGAGGTTTAGCATGAAATGCTGATAGATCCGATGAGTATGATGGATTTTATTTCTTGTTTGAGCTTCATGATGCCTTAGGATTATCTAGGATTATGTGCCTAATGAGTTGGTAGTTTACATTGAATAAGGTGACCAAGTTCCATGAATTTGAAGATTTTTTTATGTTCTTAGAAGACATGTCAAGAAAATTTGATAAAATAATTTATGAGAGATCGCTAAAATGTTTTAGGGATATGTTATGATCTCAAGGTGTTTTGAAGGATCTAAGAAATTTTTTGCAAGTGTGCAATGATCCTGATGGTTGATTTTTCTGCTAAGAGTTGAAAGATTGAGGATTAGGTTTTGTTGAACTAGATCTTGATAAATATGGTGAATTAAGGTTTGATTTGTGCTAGTGTGTGTGCACCAGCATTTGGAAGATTGTGGAATGGATAATTTTCTATTGAAGCACTTTTATAGATCTAATGAGGGCTAGATTCCTTATCTAAGTGTGACAGAAAGAATTGTAGCAAGGGATCTGACTATACTGAAATGCAACTGATCAAGGCATAGGTAGATGTTATATTAAAGTTAATGAATTCTTAGATTTTTGTTTGAATTATGATTGTAAGTTAGTGAGACATACTTAGGGTTATAGCCCAAGGCAAATTGAGTAGTGAACTCTAGGCAGTGTCCCTCAATGCATGTGCATTCCCTGTATTTTAATAAGCCTACACTTCTAACAAGGTCCTAGTCTTATTGTGGGTTTCAGTCCCACCTTAGTTTTCACCCTAGTTTGGGTTTCCATGATAAAAAAATCTTTGTTTCATGTGGTGTTGATGTTTTATTATTTTTTTCTACATGCTTTACATTTAGCACATCAATAAAGGTTAAAGTGATAAAGGGTTTCAAGTTTTAAAAGTTATTAAGGGAAAATGGTTATGTATATAATAGAGAGGTATTGTTAGCAAGAGGAGTCCCAAATTCACAATAATAATTATGATTGATAGAGTGCATACCATTGTTAGGATAGTCAAAATTAATGATAAATACTAAAATGACAAGATTCCCTTAGTTATGGAACTCTCTCAAGGTGGTCCACATAAATATGATGGTGCAATGCTCTTTCAAAGTCCTACAATGTTTTTATAAAATAATATAATGACATTAAATGATAAATATGAATCATAATTTAATGTATAATGCTTTAGTTGTTGCTCACTTTCTTGTTAATTCCTTCAGGGTAGAAGATTATCTATGTATAGGGATCATAAGATTTTTTTTCAAATGTAGGCTTACAAATAACAATAAAGCGCAAAGATCAAGACTAGATCACAAATGATGATCATAAAAACTCAAAATATTTCAAATTTGAGCCACTTTTGGAGGGACTAGGGAGTTGGGCGCCCAAATCCATTAAAAAGGGGTCTTCAAAAGGGGGAGTAAAGTATTAGGGCCTTAAACATAGGACAGAGTCTCACATTTTTATGATTATTAAGTTGTATGGTTATTGGTAAACTTATAAGGTAGCATAAAGCATAAATGTTTTTAAAATGGTCTAGTACAAACCTCACTAAAGTAGGATCCAAGTAGATCATGAAATTGTTAGGGTAAATGATTCACTACACTACAGTTGTAAAGAGTATTTTCTATCATTGTAAAGAGTTATCTTAATGGTGTTTTAAAGAGAATTTCTACTATTTTTCATTTTATGCTTCATACAATCTTCATGTACAAGATTCTTAAAGAAATAATTAATTGTTTTCACATAATTTGAACAAACTTTTTCAAAATTTTAAAATATGTAAATTAAATTTCAAAAACTATTTATTACATACATTTGGTTAACATTCAGTACCATAAATATTATTTCCTCAAATGTGTGGCAGCATATATCTTTTGGTACAGTAAAAATATGAAAGCTAATATATATTTTGAGTCAAATGAGAAAGATGCGACATAATGTGCATACATGGTTATTTAGTTGGTTTTCCAACTATAACTAGCATCCTCCATATAATTTCCTCCTTTGCATAGAGGAATTGAGTGTCCCCTATTGATTCATGGATAAGATAGTCAATAAAATTAATATAAATGTAGCAAGAGCTAGTCAAAGTGAATTTGATAATTATGTTGTATTTTAACTTTGCCTCTGAATCCAAGGTGATGTTGGCAAGTTGGATGTGTTTTCATTAATGTCAGTGTGTCTATTATGTAGTTTGGATGTCTGTTTTGCAATTTTTCCAGTAACGCAGGATGATCAAAAGAATGGAGAAGGAATTTTACTGAAGATGTGGAGTCACACAGCTCATGGGATGATGAAGAGGTTGTCTACATGGTTAATTTAAATTTTTAGTTGTTGAAATGATTATTTGATCAAGTTATGATGTCATAGATCAAGACTAGTTATTTTATTGTTTTCCAGTGTAACAGAGTTGTAGAGAATGATTCTACATACATACTCAAAGTGAGATCTTTGGTTGTGCAACTAGGAATGTGTTAAGGACATAGCAATGTGTCTACTATTCAAAGGATTTGTGATTTTTATGGTCCGCAAGGTATTTACAAGCATTTTAGTTGGGGGTAATAGTGTTCTTGACGTTTAGCAAGAAATGTTGGCAGAACAGATGAGTGTGATGGGTTTTATTATTTTTTTGAGCTTCACGATGCCTTAGGATTATCCAGGATTATGTGCCTATTGAGTTGGTAGATTACAGTGATCAAGGTGATTTAAAGATGTTTTTATATTCTTAGTAGACATTTCAAGAAAAGTTAATAAAATAGTTTATGAGATATCAGTAAAATATTTTATGGTCATGGTTATCATCTCGAGGTGTTTGTGATGGATCTAAGTAACTTTTGGCAAGTGAACAGTGATCCTGATGGTTGATTTTGGTGCTAAGATTCGAAATTTTGAGGATTAGGTTTTGTTTACCTAGTTTTTGATCAATATGGTGAATTAGGGTTTTATTTGTGTTGTGTGTGTGCACCAGTATTTGGAATGTTATGGAAGGAAGAGGTTTCTAGTGAAGTTATTTTATAGATATAATGAGGGTTGGATTACTTATCTCAGTGTGATAGAGAAAATTTCAGCAAGGGATATGAATATACTAAAATAGAACTGACCAAGGCATAGGTAGATGTTATCATACAGTTCATGAATTCTTAGATTGGTATTTGAATTGTGATTGTAAGTTAGTGAGACTTCCTTAGGTATGTAGCTCAAGGAAAATTGAGTGGTGAACTCTAGGAAGTGTACCTGAATGCATGTGCAATCCTCATATTGTAATAAGCATATACTTCTAACAAGGTACTAGTCTTATTGTGGGTCTCAGCCCAACCATATTTTTCACCTTAGTGTGGGTTTCCACGATAAAAATATTTGTGTTTACATGCTTTACATTTTGCACAAAAGTAATAAACATTAAAGTGATAAAGGGTTTCAAGTTTTAAAGGTTTAAGGGTTTAGATTTTTAAGTGTTTTAGGAGCAATTGACTCACCCCCCCTCCTCATTTTCTTGTTGCCTATTTCCTACAGGTGACAATGATTTTAAATGTTAAATTTTGTAAGTTACAAATAGATATTCAATATTTTGGTGAATGTTAAAATAATTTATACTACAAGATCTTCAAAATATTTACTTTGTTGGATTCATTTAGAAGGTCACTATTAGGTCAATGGTGATCATCAATAAGAACACTATTCACACTGATCTTAGTATGAAATTCATGAGATTCATTAATAGGCTCACTTTAGGAATAGTTGGCCCTTGCATTTAGGTTCAATTATTCCATAAAAATCAAGGTGCTCTATGGCATTCCATTCTCTAGGTTGTTAAATGTACACTATAGGATACCTACCTTGAATGCCATAAAATCTAATGAGACAATCAAGTTTTGGGTTGTTCTTTATAATAGTGATATTAGAAATTTCTTTTAATCATTGGTAAAATAGGTTTTGAAGGGACACAAAATCCATAGCAAGTTCAGATCTTATAAATATTGTTGCTAAAAGAGACTGTTGGGTCTATTTTAGGTTTTCTCAATTATGTTAAATTTTGGTTTCTGTTGTGAGTAATAAGTCCTTCAAAATATGGTGTTTTCAAGTGTGCCTACAAAATATTTAACAAAGTGCCTATATCCCAAAGCAATTTTACTTCAAAAATGTCTGAGAACCTTAAACCCTAGGTCTTATTTTCCTTTGATAGGGTTTGTGTCATTAAAATTGTTAGATCGTGCCCTAATTCTTATGTTTTCAAGTTGACCTTTGAGTGCATGTCTTTTATGTCTTTTAAGTCTCTAAGTCTCGTAAAAGTGTGCAGTTAGTTATTTTAATTTAGAGATCTAGTGTAATGGTTATCTCTAGGGCTCCAGAAAATTAGCGGTTAGTTGGAAACATTCAGCAATTTAGAGATCAAGTTATCATTGAATCTCGAGAAGATCATGGTCAAGTTATAAACATCTACAAATTAAGCGATGAAGTAAAAGACTTGAGAGAAAATGTTAGTCATTGGATCTCATAAAGAAATTGTTAATTCATTTAAAATATAGAGATCAAGCACAGACCATAGATATTGATGAAGATCAAAGGCTGGCACTGAATCTCATGAGTTAAGTCGATTTAATGAAAACATTCAACGACTTGGAGAGAGATTCTATCTCTAAATCTCTTAAAGAGACCATGGTTAAGATAAACATTTAGAGATGATGAGACTTAGTAAGCTGCTGAATCTCGGAATATGATTTAATTTAATTCAATTCTTGTGATATTAAGTGGTGACCATTGATCTTGTCTCAGATGTGTAGTTATAGATATCTTAATAAATCAAACCAAGCATAAATAATTCAGCGATCATGAGATAGAAGACTAAGTTTTGATCAGATGTTGACACATGTCTTGGATGATAGAAAGATGGGCAGTAGGTGCAAAGTCTCGGAATAGAACCAAGGGTTAAAGAAACATTCAGGGATCTAGAGATAGCCTTTATCTCAAAGTCTCCAGACTAAATCATGGTTAAGAGTTTTATCTAGAGATCACGAAATGTGCATTTATCTTTGAATCTCAGAATAAACTTGTGGTTAAATAAACTTTTTAGAGATCTACAGAGGATCATCGATGCAAAGTAAGATGAATGGTTGACGCAGAATCTCTTGATTAACATAGAGTCAAGAATTTTCTTCAGCGACTTAGAGATACATGTTATCTCTTGATCTTGAGACCAGACCTAAGTTAAAGGAAGTATTCAGAGATCACGAGATAAAGCATTGTCACCCAATCTCCAAATAGACTTGCGGTTAAGAAAAACATTTAGAGATCTAGTGTGAATCATTCATCTTGTCTTAGATGTGTGGCTAGCACTCAATCTCAGAATGAAATTAGAGTTAAGTAAAGTATTCAACGACTTAGTGGTTTTCCTTGGCACTGAATCTTAGAATAGAACCTTAGTTAAGATAACTCAAATGAGATTAAATATGGGCCGTGGACATAGTGAAAGATCTAGGATTGTCGCTTGATCTTGTGATTTAACCCAAGTCAAGAAAATCATTCAGAGACTTAGAGATTTCCCTAATCTCTGAATCTCGAGATCAAACTTGGGTCGAGTAAAGTCAAGGTAAGTTACATTTAGTGATTTAGAGATGCTTCTTATCACCAAATCTCTAGATCTGACTTGAGTTAAGATGAACATTCAAATATTACGAGATCAGTTGGTTGTTCATTCTCCAAATTGGACCTGAGTCAAGTAAAGAATGTTGGAGATTAAACATGAACCGTCGATCAAGACTCAAATGAGTGGTGTGCACTAAGTTTGCTAATTAAATCGGTATAAAACATTACGAGATAACAAGATAAAGATTTGTTAAAGGTTATCTTTGGATCTCGTAATCCTAGAAATTAGTGCACAAACATTCAATGATCAAGAGATAACTAAGGTGCTGAATCTCAAGATCTTGGCGGTCAAGAAGATAACATTCAGAGATTAAGAGATAGTCAGTCACCTGATCTCTTAAAGAAACCATGGTTAAGAAAATCATTTAGAGATTAAGAGACAAAGCATATTCACCAAGTCTCTAGATGTGTGGTTATCACTAGATCTCTTAATAAATAAAATCAAGCATAAATAATTCAGCGATCATAAGATAAAAGACCAAGTTTTGATCAGATGTTGACATGTATCTCGGATGATAGCAAGATGGGCGGGAGGTGCTAAGTCTCATAACAGAACCAAGGGTTAAAGAAAAATTCAAGGATCTAGAGATAGCCTTTATCTCCAAGTCTCCAGAATAAATCATGGTTAACACTTTTATCTAGAGATCATGAGATGTGCCTTTATCTCTGAATCTCAAAATAAACTTGTGGTTAGATAAATTTTTTAGAGATCTAGCGAGGATCATCGATGCAAACTAAGATGAACGACTGGCACAGAATCTCCTAATTAATCCAAAGTACTCGATACTTTTCTTCAGTGACTTAGAGATACATGTTATTTCTTGATCTCGAGACTAGACCTGAGTTAAAGCAAGTATTCAGAGATCACGAGATAAAGCATTATCACTGAATCTCCAAATAGACTTGGGTTTAAGAAAAACATTGAGAGATCTAGCGTGACTTGTTGATCTTGTCTCATGTGTGTGGCTGGCACTCAATCTCAAAATGAAATCAGAGTAAAGTAAAGTATTCAGTGACTTAGTGGTTTGCCTTGGCGCTCAATCTCAGAATGGAACGTGAGTTAAGATAAGTCAAATGAGATTAAATATGGGCCATTGATGCAATGAAAGATCTAGGGCTATCGCTTGATCTCATGATTTAACCCAAGTCAAGAGAATCATTCAAAGACTCAGATATTTCACTTATCTCTAAATCTTGAGATCAAATTTGGGTAGAGTAAAGTCAAGTTAAGTTACATTTAGCAATTTAAAGATTCTTCTTATCGCCAAATTTCCATATCTAACCCAAGTTAAGATGAATATTTAGATAATACAAGATTAGTTGGTCGCTAAATCTCCAAATTGGACCTGAGTTAAGTAAAGAATGCTGGAGATTAAACATGAACTGTCAAACAAGAATCAGATGAGTGGTGTGCGCTAAGTCTCTTGATTAAATCAAAGTATAAAAAATTATGAGATTAAAAGATAAATATTTGTTCAAGGTTATCTCTAGATCTCAAAATCTTGGTAGTTAGTGTACAAACATTTAGCGTTCAAGATATAACTAAGGCACTAAATCTCATGATCTTGGCGGTCAAGAATATAACATTTAGAGAATCAGAGATAGTCAGCGGCTCGATCTCTTAAAGAAACTGTGGTTAAGAAAAGCATTCATAGATTATGAGATAAAGCATAATCGCCACGTCTCTAAATAAACACTGGAGTTAGTAAAGTGTTCAATGACTTGGAGAAATCCTTATCTCTAAATCTCCAAATAAACCATAGTCAAGTAGAACATAATGAAATGTTGAGAAGCTTTCTATTGCACCATTTCTAGGAAATGAAGTAAATAACCAGGGTTGAGAAAAGATCAAAATATGGAAAAGGTACAGTGTGTGGATGATCTATAAAAAGGAAATAATTCCAAGCCAATCAGCTTGTGTTTAGAGATTTTTAACATTTTCTAAGGTTTTAAATGCAAAAAGTAATCATGACCTTTTCCAACTCTCCTGTCAAGTTCAATTACATGTCAAAATCATACTCCACGACTAGCATAGAATTAAATTTGATATATGCATAATGAATGCTGAGGTGATTGAACAATGACATTCTGAGATCTTGACTAGATTTTTGCATTAATTTCTCAATGATATATACACTCAGCACTTGTGTATTCTGCTTATCAAAATTATTAGAAAAGTGTTGCTAGAAATTCAGAAGTTGCAGAGATTTTCAAAAAAGAGCTTGTGCAGAGAGAATTCCTTGAACAAAAAGCAAAGATGAGTCAACCAAAATCCAGTCAGGCCTCTGCTAGTGAAGGAAGAAAGGATACAGGGGAGGAATAGAAGGTGAAGAGAAACTATTCAGAAGAATTCATCACCTTGACCCCAGGATCAAATCAAAATAAAAAGGTTAGTGATGAATTTTTCTCTGACCCCATGTCTAGTTGTAGGGATTCTATTACCCTAGGATTTTCTAGTTACCATTTATTCATTTACTTCTATAGTAATAGAAATAGACAAATCCCTATTTGCAATCCCTGGACATTAGCTCTGGAAAAATTAATAGTTTTGGATGTACTCCTAAATGATGATTTCCTAAAAGAATTGGCTAGGGAATATGATATAGTGTCTAAGACTATTAGAAAGAAGGATCAAACAACCCTAGTTACCTTGGATAGGGCTTCTTTCATGAAATATTTTTCTATCTATCATCCTTCTTCCACAGAGATTGATTTGAGCAAACAAAATGAAAAGTATAAGAAGGAAATCAATCTAGTTAAGAATTTGATCCTTAATGATATGCCTAGGTCAGGAAAATATGTAACCACATTACCCGGTAACAAGAATGCACCTTATGTATTCAAGGATCTACATTTTTACATGAAGTACCTAGCATATGGGTTGTGAAGAGTATTGGGGATTGATGAAGATGTGGAGATAATGCCTGCAGATTTGTTCATGATCATCCTAGACATCCAGAATTCACATGTGAACACTAATTTTGATTACATTCAGTATGTTATTGACCGGATGCATGAAGGTCTTATAAGTATTTAGAAGGTTAGCAACCCTTGTTTTATGCATTACTCTCTACTAATGCACTTAATTATTTTCCACAATATAAATGTGTATCATTGGAAAATGGAAGCACTTCCATTTAGGACTGGTTTATCCCTCCGAGTAAAGATTTTGGGGTCATGTCAAACTCCTTGAATGGGTATTTGACTTGGATATGTCTTTTTCCCCTATTCTTCCCTATTTTCCACTTCTCTCCAGCCTGTTCTGGCATCCTACTCTAAGAACCTGAGTTTCTTGACCTCAAAGTCAAGGTCAAACTTGACCTTGACCTTGACCCAAGGTCCAAATTTCAAGATCCCAAGGTTTTTGGATGTTGGGGTTTGGAAATATTTATTTCCCGCTTTCGGGTTGGTTGTTTTGGGCTCCAAGGTAAGGAATCTTAAAAATATATTTATTATAGGTCCACTTATAGGGGTATAGGCCTAATTGAAAATTAATTATCCTATGTCAACCTCTCTAGAATATTGTGCCCAATATTTGTATATAAGGAAGCCTTCTCCTCTCATTTTCACCTAAGCGGTCTAAAGAAAATCTAAGCACTCTAAGGGAGAAATTCAAGCGATGTAAAAAAGAAATATATTGAAGGTTTGATGTATATGTTATTGAAGTGATTATCTACATCCAAGAATTCAAGATCCAATTCTTCAAGGAGATCCATTAGTAGGCATTGAAGGATTCAAGCTCAATGGAGCCCTCTTGTTGAAGATTTCTCATCCACTTCAATTCAAGCCTCTTCGTATTCCAAGATCCATTCAATATTGGTGTTGAAGATCCAAAGGCAATTGATTTGAGACATCCTACATCCTATATTCTATATTATACATTCATTTGGTGCATCCCTACTTGTGGATCCAAGGATTTGAATGCTCTACAAGGGTTTCAACATAAGCAAGGTGAACTATTTCATTTACTTTGTTTATTACAAACTATTTCATTTACTTTGTTTATTACTAAAATTTAAATTCAATTATAAGTTTAATTCCAAAACTGGTGTTTGACCAAGGCAAACCCCTCCCCCTAACAAACAAAACCATTTTTATGCAGGTACAGGTACAAGAAATGAATCTCAGACCAGATCTGGATACCCTTTTCAGAAAACTTCTAGGATCCGCGAACAGAATTTGTGTTAGAATAATGTAGGTCAAGGTCAACCTAAAGGGGTCAAGGTCAACCTACATCTGGGTCAAGGTTGACCTGACCCAGATGTAAAAAATATTTATGGGTTTTCTCTATCTCCATGTTTCTGTTCCAGATCTGGTTGCAGAATTTCTAGAATCCTCATACAGACACCTGAAAACAACATTTTCTGGATCTACTATACTTCAAGGTTAGTATTTGTATTCCATTCATTTCAATTAAGGTTTCAATCATATAAGATCTATTACACACCCCTCCCTCCTATAAACGAAGAATTTAGGGTTTTCCTCTTTCTTCTTATTTCTGTTCGATTGATGCATGTGTGCATTGACCATTTTCTTATGGTTGATCAATGTGGATCTTTCCTTTGTGAAATTTGGGGTTAAAAGGAGATTCTTAACTTCCCTAAACCTTTCAAATATAAAGATCCTATGTAATTTCCATACATTCAAACCTTTTCAAACCCCATTCAAACCAAATATCCAACACCACAAACAACAAATTTTATCTTACAAAATGATATGCACAATCATATGTCGAGACCAAGGACACACATGAATGGTCAGCTGAACCTTGTGTAGTTTTGGATTAGGGTCTATAATTATACATCAAATGGGCATGAGTTTTGTGGTTTTCAAAATTGGATTGTGTATCCAATTTTGATTTTGCTTGGTACAAGTATAACCAGGCTATCTTTCAAGGTGCTAAGGCTTCTAAGGCCTTGTTAATATGTTGATAAGTGGCATAGCCCTCCTCAAATGAATGAGCCACCTAGTTTTGAATAGAGCTCAGAGGCTCCTAACACTAAGGAAATAAGTGAGCCTCCTAGAAAGAAGAAGAGAAAAGAACAAGGAGGACCCTCTCAAATAGAGGTACATGGAAAGAAAAAAGACAGAGTAGTTGCTTTGGCAACTGGTGATCATCATTACCGTCACCAATTGAGAAAGAGTATCAGATAGAGAAAGAAAAAGGAGAAGGAGATATGGGAGGAGGTTGAATTTCCCCTCCAATTATACAAAGATGAAAGGGAGATATACCAAGAAGAGTTAGTAAGTGATGATGCCTTCATAAAGACTGAGGAGTTCAAGAAATTTCTCATTTGGAGAAAGCAACAAGGGATTGGATCTCAATTACATATAACAAAGGGTGCTACACTAGGGGATGAAGCCTTGTAGGCTCTAAAGGCCTATGCTCCAAATTTTGAGACCATCACAGTTGAAGAAGCTAGGTAATTGGTAAGATCAAGTAGTATGTTTCTTGTACTAGGATGGGACTTAGCCTCAAATTTTATTATAGATCAGATCAGGAGGCAACCAGAGGCTCAATTATCCTCTAAAAATCAAATAGGGGATATGATCAGAGGGTGCGGCTATGACCCAAGGTCTCAAACTATTGCAATGTGTTCCTTGGCCCCAAGAACAAAAAATAAATCATTGGTCAATGTGGAAGAAAATATGGATGGGGAAAAGATCATTTGGACCTTCCAAAACACATCATATTTGGAGATCTCAAAAGCTGTCACCCACTTTGCCCATTTGAATGAGGCAAAAACATAGCATTTATCACCACGATATGGTAGGCTATTTGATGAAACAATTGCCTGGAAAAGGATAGGGAGAAGGGTATGATGAAGATCCAAGCATTAAAGGAGCAATAGGAAGAACTAAAGGTAAAGTTGGAAGAGGCCTCCAAGGCTCTTCCTCCTCTAGTTCAAGAAGTTGAAGTAGATCAACCTGCTGTCATAGAGGAGCCTGATCAAGAAATAGAAAGAATTGAAGGAGAGGAATAAGGTTTCTCTTACTGCCTTGTTAAAAAAATTTCAACATAGGTTTGAAGTGATAAAAGACAAACTAAATGCAGTCCACAATGCTTACAATAAGTTGCCAAATATTGAAAAGGGTGTCAAGGATTCAATAGAAACTCTGGATCCATTGTTCAGTTTATGGTCTAGAAGAAGCTCTTTGTTTGAGAGGATAGAGGCATTGAAACCACATAGGGAATATATTCCTAATTTAGTGTATCATGTTGGAGACATGATTGAACAAATTGGTGCATCCTTGTCCTTTTTCAAAGGAAAGGCAAATCAAGTGCAATCAAAGTTGATAATGTTTGGGCGTGACTTCAGCAAATTCATCCCTCCGATAAAAAATTAAAAAGATGAAATAAAAGGTGTTGAGGAGTGGAGAGGATAATTTGATACTTTGTTTCCACATAAGGAGTCCTTCCTTACAGAGGATAATGTTTTGGATATGGACAAGTATAACAAAGCCTTGGATGAAATGTTTAAAGATGGAACAGACTTTGTTAGGTTTGTTGCAGATATAAGGGCTATCATTGATGCCAAGTGGGAGAGACAACTAAAATAGTTGTAGGGAATCAAGAGTTTCAATTGGCCAAAGCAAGAGGAGGTTACACTATGGGATAGCACTACCAAGCCCAAGAATAAAAATCAAGCAACAATAGACTTGGAGGCAATCGATGAAGAATGAATGACACTTGGAACTTGATCAATGACCACATGGAGGGTAATTATCACAAATAATAGTGTATGTTAGCCTATATTGGCGGTCACTATCTCTCATAACAACTTTCATAAGTTACCTTGAATATCTGTGGATAAAGGTGCCAAATGCCAAAGATTCAGAATGATTGCAAAAGTGCTACTCAAGTTTCCCTCCTCCACCAAATGAAGATTGTAACTATTTTTGTCTTCTAGTGATTTTTTTTTTTTTATCCATCTGAAGCTTTTTGCATCCTATTTATTTTAGGATTCTGAGATGGCTAGTGTATACTATAAATAGAAAGTATGATATAATTGTTAGGGATGGTGAATTCACAACTACTAAGCAGCTTTAGAGCTATTGTCTAGTTTTAGAGATTTTGTCACTCTGAATGTATTGAAATAGAGGAATTTTAATAAAATACAGTGGAGTTCCTTTTGTATATCTATGATGTCTTCATGTGTTTATGTCTAAATTCTTGTGTGTTAAATTTGTAAGGCAAGTTTAATATACTGTTTATAAGGTAAATTGTGAGATTGTTCTTAAGTTTCTTTCAAGCGAAGTGTAATTCTTAAGGGTGGTTTCAGGGGATTCAGGATTTTTATTTGAATTTGATGTCTAGGTATGGGAATAAGAAGATGATTTGTAAGGCATTTCATTTGGATTCTAGGTGTATTTTCATTAAAAGGTTTCTATGAATATATATTCATTTCACTTTGTCCTAGATTAGGCACTAATCTAGATTTGAATAGCAGTTATCATCATCAAACCTTAAAATTCTAAATAAAATTTTAGTTTCTATTGAACAACATATATGTTTATGATGAAGGGTGCTCCCCTTACTACCACAAACACATAACATAAACAGAGAAACAACAACAATATGCAAGAACAGAAAATTGGCTTCTTATTATCTCCACAAATGTGGAATTACAAACTTTCAGAATTACAATATGAAAAGCCACATGGGCATTCCCTTACAATATTCTATAGGAAAAAGCCTCGAATTATTACCCAGATCTGCTACCCAGAACTATTCTGAACTGCCTAAGACAATAATACAGCCTTCCTTATATAGGCAATTTTCCACCGCCTGGGAAGGTTCCATAATAAGGCCGACCAAACTTAGAATTATTTTATTTTACATTTT
>MU225836.1:57231-70282 GCA_018584345.1 Thuja plicata
CAAATGTGGAATTACAAACTTTCAGAATTACAATATGCAAAGCCACATGGGCATTCCCTTACAATATTCTGTAGGACAAAGCCTCAAATTATTACCCAGATCTGCTACCCAGAACTATTCTGAACTGTCTAAGACAATAATACAGCCTTCCTTATATAGGAAATTTTCCACCGCCTGAGAAGGTTCCAGAATAAGGCTGACCAAACTTAGAATTATTTTATTTTACATTTTATTACATCATAGTCGGCTCAAGATAACCTTTGAAACCCAAACAGAAATTTTGAAGAAAATTATTTTATGCCATTTCAGGTGGCCCAACTTCCAAAGACCATAAGTCATCACCAGTTGACCCAATCGGCTATTATAACCCCATTTCAGAAATTCCATGAAGCACTCTACAGGCTTGACTTGTGCAAGCGCTTGTCTTTTAAATTTTGGACCTCATCCGGGGCCTCTAAAGCCTTCAAAACTGAGTCCAAAGTTTCTGTACCCTACTGCCAATACCGAAAATTTTCAATATCTTCCAATATACACTTGATCTGGTAATGAAACTTTACTGGCAGACTTATATGACCAAAATGAACCTCCAAGAAAGAAATCAGATCATTCTGAGCACATACGAAAATTACCAAAAATAGTAACTTTCCATAAATAGCAGCTCTGCACAAAATAGCCCTTATTGAATATAAAAACAGAAATATTTTTGGGTGATGCAAGATTGCTCTTACACCCAGGATGCTCCTGCATCAGTTTATCATTTGTATTGAAGAATACAAGTATTTTTATTGATTCTTTGAAGAAGTGAATCCTTTAGGTACACCCACCTAAGCTTGAAGCTCAAAGAGAAGAAGGATGAGAATCCTTGTCACACTAGTATTTGTTATTGTAAAATGCATCTTTTGGTTTGTAAAACTATGCATAAGACTACATGTTAGCATTTGCAAGATCTTTTATCAACATTTTTAGTAAATGGCATTAACAAATCAGTGTGAAACCTTGATCCATTGTCAAATTTACTGAGAAGCAGTAAGTTGTAAGAGGTACACCTGCCTGAGTCTATGAAGCTCAAAGTGAAGGAAGATTTGATCCTTGTTAATTAGAATTTTATTTTTTGAATCAAGAGTTGGGAATCATAGAGTCAAGCATAGATGCTTCATTTAGATTTTACAAGAAAAATCTCTAACAAAATGGTGACTCTACTAGGGAGAAGTGGATTTTAGCAATAGGGTTTTAAAGTTCATAGTGACTAATTTTATGTTGTTCCATTTTTTGATCAGTTTGTGAAAATTTCTGACATATACTTGTTGTGGGTGGCAACTCTATACTCTATGCTTTATACATTCCAGTTGTTGGTATAAGTATATTGAAATTTTGAAAGTTCTTGTCACATTTGCAATGAGTTGAAAAATAAATAATAGGTCTTACTATAGGAATAATCCTAAGAGTAACATAGGAGAAGAGCTCCATACACCTAGTAGAAGGAAATGGTCTAAGAGAGGTGGTTCTAACCGCAATTCCCCCAAGACATATAGAGGAAGAATCTTGACTCATATCCCTAAGAAATTTTCATCTGATGAACTATAACTGATTCAATGTTTGAAGATGAAAAGTTGGCGATCACTGAGATGCAGAAGTGAATGAAAGACATTAAATCAGTTAATGTATTGTATTTTCATTGATGTCAACTTGACATAGTATGATTAGTTATATACATATTGGTCATAATATTGAAGAAGTGAAAAGACAAAGTTTATGTTATTGGGTAAAATAAAAGTGTTGAATACACCAAGGGATAGTGTAAACTAACACACACTGTAAACTGACAGACAATGTAAACCAATGGATTGTGCAAATCAACAGATAGTGAGCCCTGAGTAGTTCACAATGTTGATTGAGCACAACAGTTAACTAAATTTGTCACCAAACACAACTAGATTCAATCACTAAAAACAAATGAAGATGATGACCAAGGAGAATTGAAGTTCAAGAATGAATAAAACACTTAGCTGGCAAGAGCTACACTTAGATTTGACTAATTGATTGTTTTATTCTTAATGATCAATTGAACTAAGATAGGAAGGAGATTTAAATCATTTTTTATTCACAACTTTCATGGAGTGATTTGTGGAATAAAACTAAAGAAAAGCTTTTCAAGATAAAGCAATGCATGGTGAGATTTATGGATCTAGAAGAAAGCAATGACAAAAACAAGGAAATTGAGTGGCTAATCATGTCTATATAAAGAGAAAAGGAATTAATTATGAAGAGAGGAATGCTAAATATAATTTTGGTGAAGATAGAATTCTTCATGCAGATATGATCATATAGGCTGAAGAACAAAGCCAAGAAATTTTGTAGACACCAAGAAACAAAGGACAAAGCATTCACTGAGCAGAACAAAGAAGGGGAGAAAAGGAATGGAAGAGTATACATTGATTAGAGAGGTATTTTTGGAATTACAATAGATCTGGATATCTGCAAGTTAAAGTTGTATTATTGAATAGATCATTTATTGTTTTAGTTTAACCATTGATTCAAAAAATCTCTTAACCAAGTGGGATTTAACAGTCCTTAATGTATTAAGATACTCAAGAGTATCAGAAGGTTTTTCTTGTTGATAGCATAATGAATTCCTAAGGTAAAAATACTAACCAATGGTTTTAAATCCTCTAACAAGTTCACACTTAACTGTGTGTTTGTAAACTTAAACAAGATTGGCTCTTCACCAAGCTCACTTCAGAAGAGTAAAAATTTTGGGTTACCGGTCCCAAGCGATTTTTCCCCTATCAGGAATCTATGTGTAAAATGTCTATTTATTTCATTGATTTGATATTTTTCTATACACATTAAGTGATACTGGATTGGTCGGCAACCACTAAATTGATGCTATTCGGTAAAGTCTAGAAAAGATAAATAATATATCTTACCGAGTAGAGTATATTTGATAAATTTACTTAAGGAATTCATCTTGATGGACTGAAAGATAACTAGAGGATATTATACTTAAGAAATAAATTTTGGTTGGAATATTGCAATTATTTTTAAGGTCACTGATTCACCCCCCCCCCTCAGTTATTCTAACAATTGGCATCAGAGCTTTGGTGCTTGCTAGAAAATTTTAAAGGGACTTAAGCTAAAGATCACAAGATGAGTAAAAGGGATGCACCTAATTTGAACAAGGACAACTTTGAGTCATGGAAAATCAGGATAAGACTTCATCTATCAGGTATTGGAAATGATGTTACACATCACTTAGATACTAAATATACTACACCAACTGGACCTCTGACTATTGATCAATTGAGAGACAAGCATGAACATAATTCTATGTTGATAGAAATTGGTTCTTCACTATCCGAAGCTGAATTTGAAGATGTGAAATCATGCACTTCTGCAAAACAAATGTGGGAGAAACTCAAGCTAGTACATGGAGGAGATGCTAATGTGCTGAGAGCAAAAGCTGAAAGCCTAAGATGAAAGTTTGATGACCTAAGAATGAAAGAAGGAGAGATCATGACTCAGTATAGTGACTGAATCAAATAATTTGTCAATGCTATCTATGGAGTGGGAGGAGTAATTGTTGAAGAAACATTTGCAAGTAAAATTCTGAGAACCTTACTACCTATTTATGCTATTAGGATATCTGCAATTCAAGAAATGAGAGCAGTAGCTGGTAACAATGTTACCCTTGATAGTTTGATTGGTAGACTTATTTCATTTGAGATGAACAACTATGACAATAGTGTCTTACCTACTATTGAGTTTGCATTCAAGTATTCTCTAAAAATAAGCAAATCTAGTAACAAACACACTATGAGAAATGATAGTGACAGTGACAGTGATGAACAAGAACTTGATGAACTTGAAGCACTAATGGATAGAAGATTACATAGAGGTATAGGAAGATACAAAGGTAAAATACCATTGGTCTATTTTAATTGCAAATAAATTAGTCATTTTTCCGCTAAATGCCTTAACAAGAAAAAGGATGAAAGAAACAATGATAGATCTTATGAAAATAAATATGAAAGAAGTGATGATCGAGACTATAGAAGCAACCAAAACTCTAACAGAAGAGATAACCGAGATTACAAGGACAAAGGCAAGAAGGATTGTTACCAAGTTGAGAACAAAACTAAAAATACTGACACCAATTCTGATGAAGATATTGAGGTAGTATTTGTTTCTATGAAGGATGATTCAGATGATGAAGAAAGGTATGTTGAAATTGCACTCATATTTAAAGTTAGAAAAAAATATGTTTGGATTATAGATAGTGGATGTACTCATCACATGACTAGAGATAAGAAAAAGTTTGAAACTTTTGAATATTATAATGGTGGATCAATTAGGATGGGTAATGACTCACCTTGCCTAGTTGAAGGTAAAGGTACAATCATGTTGAATAATCTGATTAGATGTGAAAATGCATATTGGGTAAAAGGAATTAACTATAATCTATTAAGTGTTTCATAGTTGAACAATACAGGACATGGAGTTGCGTTTGAGAACAAAAAGGCAATGATCTACAATGGAAAAGGAAAGTTGATCGGTACTGGTGAACAAACAAAAGGTAATATATTCTATCTTGATAATATTGAGACCACTTATTTATTGGCTAGAAATGAAGACATTTGGTTGTGGCATAAAAGGTTATTTCATGTGGACTTTGACAACATAGTTAAAATAAGTAAGAAAATAAAAGTAAGAGGCTTACCGATTATTTCAAAGCCCGACCATGTTATGTGCAAAAATTGTCAAATGGGAAAAATGAGAAACTAGTTTCAAGAAAAAAACCCATACATATAATGCTATTCTATAGTTATTCCACACTGACTTATGTGGACCAATGAGATCAAAGAGATATTATGGTGATAGATGCTTTATTCTATTTGTTGATGACTATTCTAGGATGATGATTGTCATGTTCTTAAAAGATAAATGTGAAGCATTCAAGATGTTCAAATGATATAAAGCTAATGTTGAAAAAAAAAGTGGAAAAGAACTAAAATGTTTGGGATCAGATAGAGGAGGAGAATTTATTTCTGATGAATTCACTAACTTTTTTAATGAGCATGGAATCACAAGACATGTTTCTACACCGAGAACACCACAACAAAATAGGATTGATTTAAGGAGGAATAGATCAATTGTCAATTGTGCCAAAACATTGATGATTGAAAAAGGCATCACACAAACATTCTAGAGAGAAGTTGTAAGTATTTTTTTCTATACACGGAACCGAGTTCAATTGAAGAAAGATGCAAATAAGACACCTTATGAGCTATGGTATGGATACACACCTAATGTGAGTTACTTTAGAATTTTTGGAAGTCAATGTTATATACTGAAAGAGAATAGAAATGGGAAACTTGACCCTAAAGGTGATGAACGAATTTTTATAGGATATTCTACGATAAAAAAAAAGCTTATAAATGTCTTAACAAATCTACTAAAAAATCATTGAGAGTGCAAATGTTAAAGTGGATGAATTTGCTGAGAAAAATGATAAGGAAAGTAGAAAAGAACCATATGATTATAATAGATTTATCTATATTGAACATCTTGACACCTTTCCTGAGCAATATATTGGAGATACCGAGCAACAGTGTGATGTTTCTGAGCGACAGAACAATACACCTAAGAAACAGGCTACACACACTGAGAATCAGGAAAATAATCACAATGTTGAATCAAGTGATGAAGATAAAAATGAAGAACCAGGATATGAACTTGTACTTTCTAGATATCTCAAAAGACACCATCCACATGACCAGATCATTGGAGACAAAAGAGTAGGAATGAGAACAAGAAGTAAGTCACTTAACCATAGATGTTTGATTTGTGATTTTAAGCCTAAATCTATTAATGCTGCACTTGAGAATCCAGAATGGGTTAGTGCAATGAATGAAGAGATTGAATAGATTGAGAAGAATAAGACATGGAAATTAGTACCTAGACCAAGTGAAAAAAATTTCATTGGCACCAAATGGATTTTCAGAAACAAATTGAATGAGAATGGAGAAGTCACAAGGAACAAAGAAAGACTGGTATGCAAAGGGTATGCACAAGAAGAAGGTATTGACTATGGAGAAACCTTTTCACCCATTGCTAGAATAGAAGATGTAAGAATTCTACTTGCTTATGTTGCTTTCAAAGGATTCAAGGTATACCAAATGGATGTCAAATCTACATTTATGAATGGAATACTAGAAGGGGAGGTATACATTGAACAACCTGAAGGATTTGTTCATCCTAACATGAGGAACAAGGTTTGTAAACTGCACAAAGCCTTGTATGGATTGAAACAAGCACCGAGAGCATGGCATGAAAGAATTCACTCTTATCTCATTAGTATTGGATATATTAGAATAATTGACAACAATAATCTATATTTGAAAGGATATACTAATGATAAGACTTTTATTGCTGAGATATTTGTTGATGATATCATATTTAGAGGTAATGATATGCTATGCAAGTCATTTTCTGATGAAATGAGCAAAGAGTTTGACATGTCAATGTTTGGAGAGATCAAATTTTTTCTTGGTCTATAGATTCTCCAACAAGCTATAGGTATATACATCACTCAATCTAAATACATCAAAGAAGTTCTATAGATATTCAAGATGGAGGACTCCAAACCGGTTGGAACACCTATGGAAACTAGATGCAAATTATCAAAGGAAGAAAAGACAACCAAGGTAAATCAGACCTTATACCAATCTATTATTGGTAAACTCATGTATGTTGTACAAAATAGACTAGATATAGCACATGCAGTCGATATAGTTGCAATATTATCTGCTAATCCTAAGGAATCACACATGACTACTGTCAAAAGAATTTTGAGATATCTGAAGAATATAGAAGACTATGGTTTGTGGTACAATAACAAAGGCAAATTTGAGCTACAAGTGTTTACTGGTGCTGATTGGGATAGAAACATAGATGATAGAAAGAGCACAAAAGGAGGAGAATTCTTTATGGGTGATAGAATTGTCACATGGATAAGAAAAAAGTAAGGATGCATATCTCAATCAAATGTACAAGCAAAATATGTAGCTATTGCTACAAATTGCTCTAACATTGCATGGATCAAACAATTGCTGAAAGGTATGAATGAAGAAATCCTTGATCTAGTAATTATCTATTGTGATAATACAAGTGCTATGAACATCTCAAAGAACCTGATGATGCATGCTAAGAAAAAGCACATAGCTATTAAGTATCATTACTTGAGGGAACAAGTACAAGAAAAATAGGTGTTACTGGAAAATGTACAATCCAAAGAACAACTAGCAGACATATTCACAAAACCATTGCCAAAAGATATATTTGAGTACCCAAGGATTAGACTAGGGTCCATCCCTTGTCTACTAGGCACTAAGCTAACTAGGATGTTGCATCAGCCTACACATTATCAAAAGATCATTCATGTTGATGCAACAAAGAAATGGACTGCAATGACATATCAGGGATAGAAAGCTTCCAAGGAAGAAAAATATATTGTTGGCTACTACAGAGCTGATTTTTTATTTGGAATTTATATCAAAGGGAAAGAGATATTCAATGAAATATATATCATGATCAGTCAGGGAGAGAGATATTCAAATTACATATCAAATATCCATCAGGGAGAATAACATTCAAAGGGAGAGAAAGATTCAATGAAGTAACCATCCATCAAAGGGAGAGAATTGGAAAGAGTTAACACTGCATATCTATCCAGAAAAGAGAGAAGAGAATCTACAACAAAGGGAGAGTTAAAAATAGAAGAAATAAATGCTACACCTATCCATTGAAGGGAATAAAAGAAAGGGAAAGAACTCTGCAAGAATCAAATCTAAGCTAGAAGAGCTTACCGAGAATCAGACATTTTAAATTGGTTATAGAAGCAAGGTTTGGTATGTTATGGCATATTTCATATTGTGTTACCATCAATGCCAAAGGGAGAGATTGATGAACTATAACTGATTGAATTTTTGAAGATGAAAAGTTGATGATCACTGAGATGTAGAAGTGAATGAAATACATTAAATCAGTTAATGTATTGTATTGTCATTGATGTCAACTTGACATGGTATGATTATTCATATACATATTGTTCATAATCTTGAAGAAGTGAAAAGACAAAGTTTATGTTATTGGGTAAAACATAAAAGTGATGAATGCACCAAGGGACAGTGTAAACCAATGAACGGTGTAAACCGACGGACAATGTAAACCGACAAATAGTGTAAACCAATGGATAGTGCAAACTGATGGATAGTGAACCCCGAGTAGTTCTTAGTGTTGACTGAGCACCATAGTTAATTGAAGTTGTCACTGAACACAACTGGAGTCAATCACCAAAAATAACTGAAGATGATGATCAAGGAGAACTTAAGTTCAAGAATGACAAAAACACTTAGCTGGCAAGAGCAACACTTAGATTTGAATGATTGATTGTTTTATTCTTAACAATCAATTGAACTAAGATAAGAAGGAGATTTAAAGCATGTTTTATTCACAGCTTTCATGGATTGATTTGTGGAATAAAACTAAAGAAAATATTTTCAAGATAAAGCAATACATGGTGAGGTTTACAGATCTAGAAGAAAGAAATTAAGAAAAAAAGGAAATTGAGTGGCTAATCATGTCTATATAAAGAGATAAGGAATTCACTATGAAGAGAGGAATACTAAATATAATTCTGGTGAAGATAGAATTCTTCATACAGATCTGATCATATAGGTTAAAGAATAGAGCCAAGAAATTCTGCAGACACCGATAAATAGAGGACAAAGCATTCATCGAGCAAAACAAAGAAGGGGAGAAAAGGAATTGAGGAGTATACATTGATCAAAGAGGTATTTGTGGACTTACAATATATTTGAATATCTGCAAGTTAAAGTTGTATTATTGAATAGATCATTTATTGTTTCAGTTTAACCATTGATTCATAAAATATCTTAACCGAGTGAGATTTAACAGTCCTTAATGTATTAAGATACTCAAGAGTATGAGAAGGTTTTTCTTGTTCATAGCATAGTGAATTCCTAAGATCAAAAGACTAACCAATGGTTTTAATCCTCTAACAAGGTCGCACTTAACAGTGTGTTTGTAATCTTTAACAAGGTTGGCTCTTCACCGAGATCACCCCTAAAGAGTGAAAATTTTGGGTTACCTGTCCCAAGTGGTGTTTCCCCTAATAGGGTTTCCTCGTTAAAAATATATGTGTAAAATGTGTATTTATTTCATTGCTTTGATATTTTTCCTTACACATTAAGTGATACTGGATTGGTCAATAAACACTAAATTGCGTCTATTTGGTAAAGTCTAGAAAGATAAATAGTATATCTTACCGAGAAGGGTATATTTGATAAATTTACTTAAGGAATTCATCTTGATGGACTGAAAGATAACTAGAGGATATTATACTTAAGAAATGAATTTTGGTTGGAATATTGGAATTATT
Organism: Thuja plicata; assembly: GCA_018584345.1. Lineage (NCBI taxonomy): Eukaryota > Viridiplantae > Streptophyta > Pinopsida > Cupressales > Cupressaceae > Thuja > Thuja plicata. The sequence continues at coordinate 66,692 of MU225836.1, forward strand.
TTTAAGGCCACTGATTCACCCTCCCCCCTCTTAATTATTCTAACATCCTCATCCTCTAATATTTATGATTCTCTTAGGTCATTTGCCCCCAAGGTAGTTAATATATATTTTGATCCCCTTCGAGATGAAGAAAATGATGACATAAGGTTTTTCCCTACCTGGGAAAATATGGACCAACAAGGAGAGACTTTTGTTGTTGAAACTGCATCATATGACTCTAATAAATTGTGAGATAAAGTGATGGCCTTGAGGGAAAAGGACCATGATTAGTTATTGGAAATAGAAAGTGGAAGAAAGAGACGTGAGAAGGATATCTATGAACTATTAATGGAAAGGAAAGAACTCTTGAGGAAAACAAAGAATAATGAACTAAAGGCTAAGAGTTTCAATAAAGAGTTCAAAGGTATAAATAGAGACTTGTTTGGTAATGTTGAGGCCCTAAGATGATAAGATGCTAATAAAAAATCAAATTCCAAGAAAGATGAATTTGAAGGAGAGGGACCTGTTTTAAGGTAGTTGCATTCATATGAGATTGAGAAAAATGTTGAGCTCAAGAAGAATGACAAGGATTCATCTGATTAAGGTAAAAAGAAAATGGTTGGTGTGAGTATAAATGAGCCTAAGCAAAGAAAAGTTACCCCTACAGGTATGTCTCAAGTTGACATGGAAATGGAACAAGCTAGAAAAGCTAAAGAAGATTTAGCTAAGCAACTAGAAAAAATGGAGCTAGAAGTTGCTGCACCTGAGATGAAAATAAAATTTATTTCCTTCATGCTACTAAAAATACTACTGCTAGTAGCTCATTTCCAGTTGCCACTAGGATACTATCAAAAAACCCACCATGTGGTTCAAAGCCAAGTACTCAAGTTTCTAGTTCTAAGAAAAGTGCCCCTCACCCTATCAAAAATTAAGGAGGTGCAGCAAGCACAAGTGGTACTAATATCCTTGGAAATTTCAAAAGGACATGATCATGGAAATTTCAAAAGGACATGATCAAGCTATTTAAGGTCTTAATATTGGATGAGAAAGTATATTTAACCACATACTTTAATGTTGCTTATGGAAAGATATCATATCTTCTTAAGGATAAGAACCCATGTACCCTAAGAGATTCTTACAATATAGCTATTGATATTGATATTGAGAGTACTAGACAAGCCTTAGGGAAAATAGGGAAGAGAGAGGTGTTGAAGACAATTATTCAATTATGTATTGTCATTGATGTTACACATGTATTTACACTGATATAGTAATGTTACAAAAATGTCTACATTAAGACTGAGCATAGTTGGTGAACAGAATGAGATATTTAGTGTTGACCAAGTTCAGTCGGGCATTGAAGGAAGTTCAGTGTTGTCCAAGTCACTCAGGTATTTCAGTCTTGGTCGGGCATTCAGTGGCAACCGACTAACAATGATTTATATTCTATAATTAATTGGTTATATGTGGTTGACTAAATTATGATTTATTATTAGAAGTTTATTCAAGCCGACTTGATAGGGTTTACCATATAAATGAAAGGTCAAGTTTGGATTGAATGTGTAGAAGGAGATAACAAGAAGAAAAAGAAGAAGTGTGGAACTCTGTGATATGAAGAGTGAAGGCAAAATTAGAGAGGATTCTGATTGAGTATTGACCACTCGGAGCTGCAATAGAAAATATGATCAGCAAGGATCCATCTATAATCAGAACAAAGATCTGAATCAGAAAAGACAGTTGCTTACACATACAGGTCAATTGATTGTTACTTTCTAATAATTGTAGCAGTGATCTAAAATCTCTTAACAAAGCAGACTTAACAGTCTTTTTTGTAAATCCTCTCACAAGGTAGCATTTCTATGTTGAAGTGTTGAAGACCTCTAACAAGGCCACTCCTCACATGGTGATTAAATCCTTTAACAAGGTCACACCTAACAGTGTGTTATTGTAACCTTTAACATGGTTGGCTCCTAACAGGGCTCACTTCAAAAGAGTGAAAAATAATAACTAGTTACATTGGTGGTTTTTTCCCATATTGGGTTTCCACGTTGGTGTCACCTATGTATATGTTATTTTTTTCATGCTTTATGTTTCTGCACTTAAATCTCTAAAGTATAATTGCATTGGATATTATAAAGATTACTTTAATACCCGAGTTACAGAAGAATATCTTAATTGACCGAGAAACAATGCAAAAGTATTTAAGACATATAAGGGACAAAGGATTTGTTTTTGAGTAACTTATTCACCCCTCCCCTCTCAGTTACTTATCTCATTTACAACAATTGGTATCAGAGCTGCAAGTTCTTTTAGAGAAGGTTTCAAGGCATAAGCTAAAGACTAGAGATTTCTTACAAAAGGGAGATTCCTAAACTAAACAAAGACAATTTCCTATCATGGCAAGAGTTGATGAAGCTACATCTATCTACCATCAGTGATGCTGGTCTGCAAATTTTGGAGAGAAAATAAGTGGAACCAACAGGGACTATGACTATGGAATAGATGATGGAACAAAAGCATCACAACATAATGATTATTGACATAGATTATTCACTCAGCTACTCAAAACTTGATGAAGTCAAGGACTGCCCTACAACCTATGATATGTGGAAGAAATTACAGGACATTCATGGAGGAAATGTAAATGTAAGAAGAGCCAAAGAAGAAAGTCTAAGAGGACAATTTGACCAGATGAAAATGAAAGAAGGAGAAGACGTTACAGGATACAGTGAAAAAATTAAGAAGATTGTAAGTGCCATCTATATGCACCCTAAAATGGTCGCCTAGACTTTAGCCCCATTTATCATTTTATCAATTTATCAAATTTCTGAATCAATGCTTTGGAAAATTTTCAATTCAAATCAATTTCCTTGATCAAATTGTAATTAATTCAATTATTCAATTATTTCAATATTTCCTAAGGTTTGATCATTTTTTTTAATTAAAAGATTTAATCTCCCTTTTAATTGAATAAAATTCATCTTATTTAATTAAATTAAATTTCTCCCTTTTAATTAAATAAAATTCCTCTTATTTAATTAAATTAAATTCCTCCCATTTAATTAAATAATATTCTTCTAATTTGTTTAATTATAAAGAAAACCCCTCTTTTAGTTAAATAAATAAAAATCCCCACTTAAAGCACTTTATTTGATGAAAAAGGAAATGAATTAAATAAAAATGAAATAAAAATCCCTTTTTCTTCACATCCTCCTAAGTGGTGGTTTTTGCCTCTTAATCATAGCCTTTGATTTTTGCCTCTTAATCTCAACTGTTCACTTTCCTTTAAAAGGAGACCTCTCCTTCTCATTCAACAAAACATCTTTTTTATAGTATTGTTATGCTGCAAGTTTCGAGAGCAATTTTGGAGGAGGATTTGAGCACTCAAGCTTGGATATTGCAACTTCTCTCTTCCTGTCTTCTTCTTGCATCCATGGCTACTCATGTAGATTAGATTCATGTTTATTTTCATAAATTAGATTTGTATATTTCCTTTCATAGATTAATCTTGCATTGTTATCATTTAGATTAATTTCCTTTCATGCATTGCAATCATATAGAGTAGATCTCATTTTCATGCATTGAATCTCTCATTTCATGGTGTACTTGCAT
>MU225836.1:76850-87875 GCA_018584345.1 Thuja plicata
GCAAGTACACCTTTGCATTTTCATGTAGCTTGCATTGTTAAACTTCATGTTAGTTTGCATTTTAGGCTGCATTATGAGTTTGAGAGGGTTTTCCTTCATCTTTCTTGTGGACTTTTAATCAACTGTGATCATGTTCTGATCTTCATTTCCTTATTTTCTTTCATGATCTCAATCAAAATTTTCTATCTTAAACAGTTGATTAATTTTGGGGCATCCTATTTCTTAAGGCAAATTCTCTTTCTTCTTTCTATTTCTTTCCACCTCTTCCAAACTTCTATCTTCCATTCACTTTCACCCCACTTCTTCTTCTTCTTCTCTTTCTTCTTCTTTTCTTTCTTCTTCTTCTTCTTCTTCTAATTCAACCTTGGGGCATAATATTTCATGCTTGCTGATCTACCTTGGTTCTGTGATCTTTATATCTTTCATCTTACATCAAGAACCTTATCTTTAGTTCGATTTGATCAAGTTTATCAATTTTCTATTTCTCCTCTATCTCATTTTGATTTTGATCACAAGGGGGTAGTACCTATCAAACTTCAATCTTTGATTCATATTTATCAATTATATCAGTCTTTCTTGAGATTCTTATCTCTAACATGCCAATTACTTATTTTGGCGTTGACTTTGTCTTTTTCAATTGTGCTTATTTTTGTCCTAATGTGTTCCCAAATCAATCATACGTCTGGGTTGTTTTGTGATCCCAAGTCGACCTCACACTTCAACTGCATTTTTTGACTACATGTGTTCCCAAATTAACCACACATTAGTCAAAGAGGGGCAAATGTATGCACCCTAAAATGGTCGCCTAGACTTTAGGCCCCATTTACCATTTTATCAATTTATCAAATTTCTGAATCAATGCTTTGGAACATTTTTAATTCAAATCAATTTCCTTGATCAAATTGTAATTATTCAATTATTTCAATATTTCCTAAGGTTTGATCATTTGTATTTAATTAAAAGATTTAATCTCCCTTTTAATTGAATAAAATTCATCTTATTTAATTAAATTAAATTTCTCCCTTTTAATTAAATAAAATTTCTCTTATTTAATTAAATTAAATTTCTCCCATTTAATTAAATAATATTCTTTTAATTTATTTAATTATAAAGAAAACCCCTCTTTTAATTAAATAAATAAAAGTCCCCACTTAAAGCACTTTATTTGATGAAAAAGGAAATGAATTAAATAAAAATCCCTTTTTCTTCACATCCTCCTTAGTGGTGGGTTTTTGCCTCTTAATCATAGCCTTTGATTTTTGCCTCTTAATCTCAACCGTTCACTTTCCTTTAAAAGGAGACCTCTCCTTCTCATTCAACAAAACATCTGTTTCATAGTATTGTTATTCTACAGGTTTGGAGAGCAATTTTAGAGGAGGATTTGAGCACTCAAGCTTGGATATTGCAACTTCTCTCTTCTTGTCTTCTTCTTGCATCCATGGCTACTCATGTAGATTAGATTCATATTTATTTTCATAGATTAGATTTGCATATTTCCTTTCATAGATTAATCTTGCATTGTTATCATTTAGATTAATTTCCTTTCATGCATTGCAATCATATAAAGTAGATCTCATTTTCATGCATTGAATCTCTCATTTCATGGTGTACTTGCATGGGTAGTAACTAGGTCAATCTGAGGGACTCCATCACACACCTTTGCACTCCATGACTAGAGAGCTATGGATTGATATTTGAGGCCTCATTCTTGAGCAACCTTGGATGGAATGATTCATAGAATTATGTCACCATTTTAGCACACACCATCAAACCTGCAGGAGGAATAATTGAAGATACACAAGTGGTCAGCAAGGTAATAAGAACTTTACTTCCTATCTATGCTATTAGAGTTTCAGCTATTGAAGAGATGAGGTGCAATAAAGATATAACTCGAGATACATTAGTGGGAAGGTTTACAACTTTTGAGCTGGACAACTTTGACAATTACTCTCCTAGCTCTAGCAATCTTGAGTCTGCATTCAAAACAAAACTAAACCTTGGTAAGAAGGATAGATACTCAAAAGGGAAGCAGATTTAAAGTGACAGTGATGATTAATCTGATCATGAAGATCTTGACATCATTGAAGCACTACTTTCAAGAAGAGTTGCAAAAGGAAAATACAGAGGAAACATACCATTGATTTGTTTCCCATGCAATGATGTTGGTCACATTGTTGCAAAGTGTTCAAACAAAGAAGACAAAGATGAGAAAAAGTTCAGAAAATTCAAGGGCAAGAAATATTTCAAGAACTAAAAAAGCTACAAGGATAAAGGTAAGAAGTCTTGTTATATTTCTAAAGATTCTGATAATGACGAAGAAGAAAAAATGGTTTATATTATTGTTAAGGATAACTCAGATGAATAAGATGAGAAGATGACACTTTTCTCACACATCAATAAAAATGACACATGGATAATTGATAGTGGTGGTTCTCATCACATTACTAGTGATAAGACAAATTTTGAACATCTTGAACACTATGATGGTGGGAGTGTCAGTTTCGGGAATGATGAACCCTACCCTACAAGAGGAAAAGGTTGCATTGTTCTAATAGAATGAATCAAATGTGATAATAATTATTGGTTTGAAGGATTGAGGATAAATATACTCAGTGTAGAACAGCTGAACAACATTGGCTTCAAGGTAGAATTCATGAATGGTAAGGCCAAGCTCCTGGATGGTAAAGGGAACCTAGTCGGAACTGGAAGACAAACAAAAGTTAATCTATTCTATCTTGATCTCACTGAAGGTTCATGCCTTATTACACAAGCAGAAGAAAGTTGGTTATGACATAAAATGTTGTGTCATATAAACTTTGATAATCTGGTAAACAAAAGAAAGAATGAGAGTCAGAGGTATTCCTATTTTAAAGAAACCCGAGTTAGCAATATGCAAACAATGTCAAATAAGAAAGATGAGCAAGACTAGTTTCAAAAGAAATAATTAAAATACCGATGAAGTCTTGAAATTGGTACATACTGATCTATGTGGACCAATCGGAACAAAAAGCTCTACTAGAGAGAAGTATTTTATTCTATTTGTTGATGATCATTCCATAATGATGAATGTCATGTTTCTCAGAGAAAAATTAGAAGCTTTTCATAAATTCAAGTGGTATCTTGCAAGAGTAGAAAAGGAAATAGGAAAGAAACTAAAATGCCTAAGATCTGACAGAGGAGGAGAATTCATTTTTAATGATTTTAATGAATTTTGTAATGAGAGAGGAATCAAAAGATAGGTATCTACCCCTAGTACACCACAGAAAAATGGAATAGCAGAGAGAAGAAATATATCCACCATGGATTGTGCCAGAACTCTAATGATTGAAAAGAATGTTGCTGCCAAATACTGGAAGGAGGCCATCAGCACTATAGTGTTCACCTTGAACCGAGTTCAACTGAAGAAAGGTAGTAATAGAACACCTTTTAAATTATGGTATGGTTATAAACTTAATGTTCATTATTTCAAAGTTTTTGGAAGTAGATGCTACATCCTGAAGGAAGCTAGAAATGGAAAAATAGATGAAAAAAGTGATGAAGGAATATTCCTAGGTTACTCATGTAAAAGAAAAGCATACAAATGTTCAAATCTTACTAATCATAAAGTTGTAGAAAGTGTACATGTCTAGATTGATAAGTTTGCAAAAAAATGTGAAGAGAAGAGCAGTAAAAAGCCTAAAAACTACATGAACTTTGTGTATTATGAACCTGATACTATACCTATGACTCAAGCAATGGTGATGGGATAGCAGAACTGTCGACCACTAAATATACTAGCACAAACTATGCAACCTGAGTTGCAAACTGTGCAACCTGAGTTGCTGGTAGAAGAGACCGAGTCATAGATAGAGGAGACTGAGAAACAAGAAGAGGGAATCAATTCATAGACAGAGGGACCCGAGTCACAGAAAATGGAACCTGAGCATCAGATAGAGGAACATGAAAGAATGTTTGTGAATGACAGACCTAGTGGATCAAGTCCAGAACCTAGAACAAAAGATCCAGTACTTTCAAGATATGTTAAAAGGCATCATGCACCTGAGTAGATAATTGGAGATCAGACAGAAGGTGTGATGACAAGGAAGAAACTCAAAGGTACATGATCACTAAGTGAATTTGAACCTAGAACTATTAAAGATGCTCTGAATGATGAAATCTGGATAGAAGTAATGAATGAAGAAATTGAGCAGATTGAGAAGAACAATACTTGGACTCTTGTGCCTAGGCCAAAGGACAAGAATGTGAATGGAACCAAGTGGAATTTTAGAAATAAGATGAATGAAAATGGTAAATTTTCTAGAGACAAGCACAGACTAGTTTGTAAAGGATATGCTCAAGAAGATGGTATTGACTATGGAGAAACTTTTGCTCCTATTGCAAGACTTGAAAGAGTCAAAACTCTTATGGCATATGTTGCAAATAAAGGATATAAAGTATATCAAATGGATGTGAAATTTGCATTTCTGAATGGGATCCTAGAAGAAGAAGTCTACATTGAATAGCCTGAAGGATTTATTGATCCTAGTAGAAGGGATATGGTTTGCAAGCTACACAAAGAATTGTATGGACTAAACCAAGTGCCTAGAACCTGGTATGAAAAAATGCATAGCTATCTAATAAGTATTGGATTTTAGAGAACCAATGATAATAGTAGCCTATACATAAAAGAAGGACCATAGAACAAAATACTATTAGCAGAGATATTTGTTGATGGCATATTATTCACTGGTTATGATGACCTATGCAAAGCATTCTCTGTAGCTATGAGTAAAGAATTTGAGATGTCTATGTTTGGTGAGATCAAATTCTTTGTTGGGTTACAAGTACATCAAATGAAGGATGGTATCTACATTACTCAATCAAAATATATCAAGGAGATACTCAAGAAATTTGGTATGGAAGATTCCAAACCTGTTGGAACACCCAGTGTACCGGACAAAAATTATCTAAAAATGATGATTCAAAGGAGGTAGATCAGACCAACTACAGATCCATGATTGGAAAATTGCAATATGTTGTCCACAACCGACCTGATATTGCATTGGTAGTAGGTATCATTGCAATATTTTCAGCTAATCCTAGAGATAATCACGTAATGGCAATCAAAATAATTTTGAGATATCTGAAGGGTACTAAATATTATGGTTTATGGTATAAGAAAGGTGGAAACTTTGATTTAAAGTCATTCATTGATGTTGATTGGGCTAGAAGTGTAGATGATAGGAAAAGCACCAGTGGTAGAGATTTATTTCTTGGAAAGAGGTTAGTATCATGGACTAGCAAGAAACAGAATTGTATCTCTTAGTCTACAGCAGAGGCAGAATATGTTGCTGCAGCAGTGAATTGTTCAAACCTCATATGGATCAAGAAGTTGTTATCAGGAATGAAGGAAGAAGTAAAAGATTCATTTATTATCTACTATGACAACACCAGTGCCATTAACATTTCAAAGAACCCTATGATGCACACCAAAACCAAGCATATAGCAATAAAGTATCATTTTTTGAGGGAATTGGTATAGAATAAAGAAGTAAGGTTGGAATATGTGAATACCAAAGAACAAGTTGTAGACATATTCACCAAAAATTTAGCTAAGGATGCATTCTTGTATCTTAGAGGAAAGCTAAGGGTGCTTCCCCTAACTGAATCTCAGTAAAATAGAGTTTATTGATGCATCAACCTGAGCGAGAGTGAAGATCTATCAATTGATGCAAGTACATTAGAGTACATTGCAGATGAATTTGTACAATCACGTATGCTACAATTACAAAGTAAATAGTACTGACTATTTATATTTGTGGAGATGGTGTATTTGGCATCTATTTTCAAAGGGGGAGAGTTTCTATAATACAGTAATACAGTAAGAGAGAGATTTTGATGGTAAAGGGAGTTTTGGATGAGAATCAGAATGAAGCTAAGGACATTAACAAAATTTTATGTTTCTCTACAATTATTTGTGTTATGACATGTTGTGTTGCCATTAATGCCAAAGAGGGAGATTGTTGAAGACAATTATTCAATTATGTATTCTGATTGATGTTACACATGTATTTACACTGATATAGTGATGTTACACAAATGTCTACATTCAGACTGAGCACAATTGGTGAATAGAATGAGTTATTTAGTATTGACCGAGTTCCGTCGGGCATTGAAGGAAGTTCACTATTGTCTTAGTCACTCGGGCATTTCATTCTTGGTCGAGCATTCAGTGGCATCCGACTAACAGTGATTTATATTCTATAATTAATTGGTTATATGTGGCTGACTGAATTGTGATTTATTATTAGAAATTTATTCAAGCTGACTTGACAGGGCTTACCATATAAATGAAAGATCAAGTTTGGATTGAATGTGTGGAAGGAGATAAAAAGAATAAAAAGAAGTGTGGAATTATGTGATATGAAGAGTGAAGGTGAAATCAGACAGGATTATGATTGAGTACTGATCACTCGGAGTGGAAATAGAACATCTAATCAGCTAGGATCCAGTTATAATCAGGATAGAGATCTGAATCAGCAAAGATAGTTTCTTACAGATATAGGTCAATCCATTGTTAATTTATAAAAATTGTAGCAGTGACCTAAAATTTCTTAACATAGTAGACTTAACAGTCTTTTTGTAAATCCTCTCAAAAGGTAGCATTTCTATGTTGAAGTGTTGAAGACCTCTAACAAGGCCACTCCTCACAAGGTGATTAAATCCTTTAACAAGGTCACACCTAACATTGTTTAATTGTAACCTTTAAAAGGGTTGGCTCCTAACATGGATCACTTTAGAAGAGTGAAAATAGTAACTAGTTACATTGGTGGTTTTTTCTATATTGGGTTTCTACATTAAATATTGGTGTCACCTGTGTATATGTTATTTGTTTCATGCTTTATGTTTTGGCACTTAAATCTCTAAAGTATAATTGCATTGGATATTATAAAGATTACTTTAACACCTGAGTTATAGAAGAATATCTTAATTGACCGAGCAATAGTGAAAAATTATTTAAGACATATAAGGGACAAAGGATTTTTTTTTGAGTAACTGTTAGCTCTCAAAATTGCACCCTGTCAAGCTCACAAGAACTTAACCTTTTGGAGAAACATGGAAACACTCCTGGGTAGTGGGTTTACCAAAATTAGAGTGAATCTCTGGGTTCTAGGCCGGCTTCCTATCTGATGATCACCTGTTTTCTTTTTTAAAAGATTGAAAAATGATGGGGAAAAGGGATAGAAGGATTGCATGAAACATAAACAACTGAAATGAAACCTAAACTAAGGTGATCCACCAAATTTGACATGAAAACATAACACACACAAGATTAAGCCCTGGGTCAACTAACCTGAATTGGAGGTAAAACACAAATCTCTTATATAGGCATGCATTAATATTTCATAACAAGGTCATGATTAAACTTGTTAAGAGGAAAGACTTCACAGTTAATAGCTCAAACTAAGACACTAGTTACAACCTGCAAGCAAACATACTCTTCTGCAAGTAGATGCTACAAAGGGACATGATTAAAAGGAAATAAAATCATTCACAATTAACCCATCCACCATCTACAACGCATACAAACAAGCAGAAAAGAGACAAGGCTGACACAATTCAATAAATTGATTCCCAGAACTTCAAGCTCTGCATATTATTTCTCACAATGAGTTGCAAACTTATGCACAAAAATACACCAAGGACAGAGAAAATTTCACAAAGCATGCCTCCTTGCATAATCAGAACTACTTAAAAAATTACAACTCTTAGGCTATATATAGGTTTTTTACCATCTTGGAATCCCTAAAGGATGCAACAAGCTTTGGATGGTCCTAGAAAACCTAACCCTAAAGTTACAAGAGAGACAAAAGAAAGAGAGAGAAGAGGCAGTGAAATGGCCAAGTCAAATAGATATTAACAGATATTTCTTGTTCTTCCCCTGATTTGGCGACTGTAATCAGATTTGTAGATGGTATTTGGTAGTATTTATGTTGAATCCAGATAGCTGTGCTTGTCTACTCACCTACATTCTCCTTTTGTAATAACTATCCCTCTTGTCTTGAACAGTGCAGTGCCAAGTATTCACCTTATTCATCGTCCAAAATTTCTTCTTCTTCTACAGGCTTCTTTTCCTTGGGTGTAGTCATCACCTCTCAAGCTTTTACTTCATCATCCAATGGCCACTTGAAGTCCTGAGTACTCTACACTTACACCCTTTATCTATCCCATCTAGCATCAGTGATGTCTTTGGTATCAAGTAGGAAGTTGTTGATGTCAGTCCCTACTTTAAAGGCTTCATACAATGTTTTATTGAATCCTTGTATATCAACATCTGCTTCCTGCACCTGTGGAATCTCAGCCATACCTCTGCTAATACTTGTAGCACCCTGAATCTCTTACTTTTTACCGATATTGAAACAAATCTAATTCTGAGATATCAACTGACTGTCCTATGCACAATTTCCTACAATTTAGAACTCTCTAATGAACTTGGGAAATGCTGCAAACTGAGAAAATTATCTCTCTTCTGCAAACTTAACAACCTGGGCTCTAAAAACTTTTAGTTATTCCATCATCGCATAGTCGCTAGCTGTTTAAACTAACTATTGGATATTGAGCGACTGAGCGACATTCATCTCTTTACCTCATACTCTATTTGATCACATACTCACTCAGCTTTTAATTTAGCTTCCATCTCATGCGTGAGTAGGTGATAACATCTATTCTTTGACTGGTCTCCAACTCGCGAGCCTTAAAAACCTTACCTTACCCCTAACTATGAGGGCGCGACAATGCAGCTCTTTTCCTTAGTCGCTCACTCGCGAGCTATTTTCCTTTTATCTTCTTTGATCAGCGAGTGAGTGATGAGTCTCCTCCTTTGACTCGTCGCATACTCGCGAGCTGATCTCCCTTTTTCCTTTTTTAACTTGCGACTGAGTGATGTCTTATGTTCTTTGCTTATCGCATACTCATGAGCTCTTTTTTGATCACCTAAAAACATCAGTGGGTGAGAGATAGCCTTGAACAGTCTCTATGGTCTCTTAGTCGCAGACCTTTATAAACCCTGAAAACTGCCTGTGCAACTTAGGGATGAGTTCTCATATCATTACTTTATACCTTCGTCGTGCACTCGCACTCCAAAACACAACTGAGTTAGAACCTAAGCGAGTGGGCGACCTCTATAACTTGACCTCGTCGCACAATCGTGGGCCTTGAACACTGACACAAAAGTACATGCGGGTGTGCGACTGCTACATTTCAAACATGACTCACTCAGTCGCGGAGCATTTGATAAACAGCATAACTCTTTGGCGACTGCGTGACATACAAATTTTCAACTCATCACTGGCTCGCTGATCTGTAACCCAACTTTCATAAGACATCGCGACTGCGTGATTCCCTTTAAAACACTGAACCCACTCACTCGCAGACAGATCAAAACAACTCAAAAGTTGATCGCGATTGCGCGATTCTTTTTCATTACAGCTCGTCGCCAACTCGTGCAACTTGAAGACATAGACATAAACTCATCGTTATTGCACGACTAAGCAGTGGGTCCCATTTGTATAAAGCCTTATGACATGGTTATCCTGCGACTACCCAACATAAAGAATTTACTGAGTCTCAGAAGGCCAAAGGAATATTCTGATTTTGAATGAGACCACGCGACCAAAGGGAAACGCAAAGTCGGGAAGACATAAATAATATTTGGCTGGAGTATCACGACAAGGTGATCTAAATTCAACACATGCCTTAAGTGAAATGAAAAAGGTAATAGCGAAAAAGAACGCCAAGGCTTAGGGTTTAAATTCATCGTTTAACACTTGGATAGCCTAGGGCTTTCAGGGCTTTTTATAAATTGAGCAAGGTTTAGCCTTGAAGACCTAAAAACATGGTAGAAATAAAGCCATATTGAACAAGAAGTAGCTGATTTGAGAACACCATTAATAAATGGGATGCACCCTTCAATTCATCTGAAAAACATAACCAGCTCCACCTGGTTGAGCTGGGAAATAAAATGGATAACATTTCTTGCGACATCTACGTGATGCTTGCCTGCTAAGCATATCAGACCAGCTGCCTTTACTATCCATCGGGCACAGAGTCACTTGTATGGCCAAACTTTTGAAAAACACATTCCCCTCAATGCTGTAATCACCTCCAGACTGCAACCTCTCCTAATTCATCCAGTACTTGTGTATGGCTTATGATATGCAATTACTTGATGCCTTCTTTGCAAGCTATTGTAGCTAATTAGAGTTCTATGAGGGAGGTATGTACGATGTGCAGCAGTGGATACATGTTTTCATTGCTTTATATGATGGATGCCTATCTTATGCAATTGTAGTTCACTACAGCAGCTGACCCCTTGTTCTCAGAAACAACTATCTAAAATGTGCAACCAGCACTTAGGGAATGAAAATTGCAACTAATCTATGTGCAACAGCACTTATTAAAACTAAAACCTACCCTAAACTAACCAGCAATGAAGAAATGCTAAATGAATCCATTTACTGGCTCTATAAAATAACTTCCCTTTCTCCTCAATTTGAAATGATTGACATATTCATGGGCAGCTAGAGGAACATATACATTGGATATCATTTCAACAAATAATTCCAACTCCTGAAAGTTATAGTTTAGTCTACCAACCTCTTTATGATGTGCATGCACACTGTTGCTTGAGGGTGTATTGATCAATTGAACTTGATCCTTTTTTATTGCATCTCGAGCTGGGACTTCATGTTTGGGTGTCAGTAAAATGGGTGAGCTGTCCTCCACCCTAGATAAATGTCTAATAGGGCATCCCCTTGAAAGAGAAAACTTGGAGCCGCTTTTGCTGGTGTTTGGCTTTTGGACTGCTTCCTCAACATTTTTTTGCTGATTGAGATCAACTTCTTCAATTGTCTCACTTGTGAGGAGAAAAGACACCTTGATTTCATCACTTTGCTTGCTGGGATGACTTGGCTTATGTGTTTCAAATTGAAACATAGCTGCCTCAACACTTGGTTGCTGCTGCTCATGAATTTCTAACTTAAAAGA
>MU225836.1:102960-131388 GCA_018584345.1 Thuja plicata
TAGGAATTAATTATTTAAGCATTTTATTGTTTTTTAATAATTAAGGGGACTATAGCCATTTTAATTAAATTAAATAGGCTAGGGGAATGGGTTATTTGCAAGTGGTCAATTGATTTAGGGGTTTATTTAATTCCTAGAAAATTAATCATTTTTAACCATGTATTTGATTGATTTTGATTTTGGCTAAAAGTAAATAATTTAGTGATTTGATCACTTTAGGAGATTAAATTGATTTCAAAAGAATTATGCCAAGCAGTAACAGGGTCGTTTGGACATAATTGGGGGTATGATCACACTTAGGGAAAATAGGGTCCATAGTTGGAACAGACCAAATTCATGTGGTTACAGGTCAGGGGTGAGGTCGACCTTGACCTAGGTTAGGGTCGAGGTCTACATAGACCTAAAAGGTCGACCTTGACCCTGAGGTCAAAGATCTCAAATCTGCAGTCCAAAATGCCAAAAACTAGCTGGAGAGAAGTGAAAAATTGGGCAGAATAGGGGGAAAACCAGGTCTAAATGAGGAACCCATTCAAGGTTCTTGACATGACCCCAAACCACTTACTTTGAAGGCTAAACCATTCTACCATGGAAGTGCTTCCATTTTTTAACTATACAACAAATATCAGTACCAGAGGTATGATAGACAGCCAGATTTGAGGGGCATGCCATATAGAAAAAATTGGAAATATGGAAAACCTATCCCTGAGAATCAAGAGAACTAGAAGTCCAAGGAAACCCCTGATCCTTTAAAAATAAATAGTATAAACAATGTGGAGAACACCCCTTGGTGTTGTTCTTGTAATATGCCCCACTCTTCTTTCCAGTGTTTTGTAGCTCAGGGCTTAGCTGATCAAATAGAGGAGGGCAATGAACATACATGTTCAAGACAAGAAGGCCATGCTACCAATATGTTTACTATAATAATACCTTATGCATGGTATTCTGGAGAAAATGAACCTCTTGAAAATGTAAGTAATAGAGGAGGATAGTACCAAGAATACCAACCATAAATTTTTTCTGATTCAGGTGATGAAGTTGGTATTGTGCCATAAAGAATTATTATTGTTGTGGGTGATGATAAAGAGCATCCTCATTTCAGACTGCCAAGTGATGAAGAAAAGAGATCCCTAACCATAGAAGCAATAAATCAGGCTATAAGTGCTTATAATTTGAGAAACAGGAGGGTGGAACCTAGTAAAGGCAAACTTGCTTCTGTGTTTATCAAAGAAGGTGCCCCAGAGGTTTTTGCTGGAAGTGAAAGTTGAAGAACAAATTGCTAGTGATAAAGCCAAGAAAGGTAAAAAATAAATGATGTGGCCTCTAAATTGCCTACATTTTACATAAGGCATGCTCTTACACAAATGAAAGTATCAGTTCCCTGATGGAGATGTTGAAGATAAAAGAGCACAGAGAGGCTGCAATGTGAATTTTTAAGGGGATAGAAGATGTTCCTATTCTAAACAAGAAGGAAAATAATAGGGAGGTTTCCTTTGAGCCAAACACCCCTATATTATATGTGGGTAATATGATTACCCAAGAGCCATCTCAAGTGGATCCATTCTATGTCACTTTGTTCATAAATAAAAAACTTATAAAAAATTGCATGAATTACTTTACTGATGTTGCCAATGTCATGTCATATGAAGTGATGAAGGAATTAGGAATGAGTGTGGATACTTTCGATGGGAGATGCTATGCAATAGATAAAAGAGAGGTCCTTATAGTGGGAACTCTGAAGGGAGTTGAGGTGAAGATCATTTTATTTCCTAAAGTCACATACAAGATGGATGTGGTTTTTGTGGATACCCAACCCCATTATGGTATGCTATTGTTAAGACAGTGGGCTACAGCAGTAGGAGAACATGTACAATTGGATTTGTATTATTCTACAATCCCAGTAAATGGGAATGAAGTGAAATTGTATAGAGAGCCATGAGGACTAGTCACTGTTGAAAAGGTGCCAAATAACATGCTAAACTGCTATGTAGAGGTAGAAATGGACAACTTCATAGTGGAAAAGATCCTTCCCGAATGTAGAAACACTGATCCACTAGTGGAAGAACTATGCACACAACAAAATTTCCTATGGAAGATGTATTTTGATGGATCTTGTTCCAAGGAAGGATAATGAGCTGGTATCCTATTCATTTCTCCATCAGGTACCACTTTCAAGTATTCCTTCTTATTATCTTTTCTATGTACAAACAATACTGTTGAGTATGAAGCCCTATGTTTGGGGTTAAACATTGCATCTAGGCATGGTATTAAGTGCTTATAAGTTTTTGGGGACTCTGAATTGGTTTTACCATAGGTTAGATCCAAATATGCTATAAAAATGATAGGTTAAATTTTTACAAACATGCAGTATGGGATCAAATAGAATTGTTTGATACTTTCAGCATTTATTGGGTAGAAAGATCAAAAATTATTATGGCTGATTTCTTGGCCAATGTTGCTTTCAAAAATGATGATTCAACTTTGACTGGAGTATCTATTGTTGAGGTCAAGAACAGGCCTATGGTACTAGATAATGTTTATAATTGGAAATTTTTTGAGGATGGCCAAGATTTCCTTAGATTTATCCAATGTCTTGACCTTTTTGAGGGTCAACATGTAAACTCTAATGCCCTAGTAGAAGTGGTTGATGGTAAGGACATGGTATTTGGAAATTAAGTGGTTCAGCTTAGTTCTAATCAAATTCCCAAGGAATTTGTGGAACTAGAGGCTTTTTTTACTGATCAAGACAACTTTATCTCTAAAAAGAGAAATGCAAAACTTGAGGACCTTGAAGAAATGAATTTGGGATCAGAGGCAACACCTCAAAATATGTGTATTAGAAAAAGTTTAGATCCTTGTGTTAGTAAAAATATGATAAAGTTATTGAGAAAGTACAAGCATGTGTTTGAATGATCATATGAGGACCTTAAATCTTATATGGAGGACCTATTTCAACATGAGATCCTGTTGAAGCTAGATACTAAACCATTTAGGCAAAAGAAGAGGCCTATTAATCCATTATTGGCCCCCAAAATGCAACAAGAACTGATCAAGTTGAGAGATGGAGGGATTATCCAACCTATAAAACAATCAACATGGGTATCAAATTTAGTCCCAGATAGGAAGAAAAATGGTGACATAAGGTTGTGTGTGGATTTCAAAAATTTGAACCTAGCATCTCTAAAAGACAATTATTCTCTGCCAAATATGGAGGCAATGTTGCATAAATTCACTGGTTGTGACCTATTATCAATGATGGATGGCTTCTCAGGGTATAACCAAGTGCTGGTGAAGGAGTCAGAATAGTTCAAAACTACATTTACAACCCCTTGGGGGACCTATGTATATATCAGGATGCCATTAGGTTTGATGAATGCAAGAGCAACAATACAACTAGCTATGGATGTTTCTTTCAAATACTTTATTGATTTATTCATGGTGATTTATGAGGATGACCTAACAAAATATTAGAAGGAGGAAAAGGATCACTATGATCATCTTGAAAATATGTTCATTAGAGTTGTTGAATGCCTTGTATCTTTGAATCCTAAGAAGTGAAAGTTTGCAGCCAAGGAAGGAAAGTTGTTGAGCACATTGTATCAAAGGAAGGAGTAAGGATTGACCCAGAGAGGATAGAAACAATCCAAAAGGTCCTTGCCCCAAAGAATGTCAAGGGAGTGCATTCTTTCTTAGGAAAGATAAATTATGTTAGAAGGTTTATTGTCAACTTTACAAAAATTGTCAAACCTATAATAAAAATTTTAAAGAAGGATGCCAAGTTCCAGTGGGATGATGAGGCATAGTTTTCCTTTGAGAAAATCAAAAAATAAATCTAGGAAGACTCTATCTTGAGGTCTCCTTATTATAGTAAACCACTCTCACTTTTCTATTTTGCATCTTCCCATACAATAGTTGTTGTATTACTGCAAAAGGATGAGGAAGGACATGAACATCCTATTGCATTTTTTAGCAAGTCACTCCAAGCTGTAGAATTAAATTATGAGGTGATGGAGAAGAAAGAATATGCATTATTAAAGTCTATCAAGTCATTTATGCCCTATCTAGTCTGTGAAAAGGTGATAGCATATGTACCTCATGCATCTATCAAGGACATTCTCACCCAGTCAAAAGTTCTTGGGAAGAGTTGAAAATGGATAAATAGGGTTCAAGAGTTCAATCTAGAAATACATATCACAAAACTAGTAAAAGGATTGGGCTTAGCAAAGCTCATCACTGAAGAAAATGTGGATTATGGTGAAAATGAATAATATGGAGTTGCAAGACCTAACACTCACTAGCATTAAAAGACAACCCTGGTATTCTAATATTGTATACTTCATTAAAAATTCCAAGTGTCTTGATACCATGACTAACAATCAAAAGAGGACTATAAAACTGCAATCCCAGAAGTACACCTTGGTACAAGGAGAACTATAGTGGAAAAATAAGGATGGTGTGCTCTTTTTGTGTCTAGATAAAATGAAAGAAGATAGAGTGTTGAAAGAGATGCATGTTGGTTTGTGTGGTAGAAATTTCTCTTCTAAGACAACTGCCCACAAGATTCTAAGGGCTGGTTATTATTGGCCCTAAATTTTTAAAGATTCTTTCAGCTTTGTGCAAAAGTGTGAACCCTGCCAAATATTTTCTTCTAAGTTATATTTTTTACGAGCTTTATTATTGAATCCATTACATGCTCAGGCCCCTTTTAATATGTGGGTACTTTACTTCGTTGGATAATTTGCAAAAAAGTCTAGTGGTGGACATAGTTGGATTTTGGTTGCTACAAACTAGTTTACAAAATGGATTGAAGCAATCCCTACAAAAGGAGCAACTAGTAAAGTTGTCATTGATTTCTTGATGGAAAATGTCCTGACTAGATTTTATTTCCCCTTGAAGTTAGTAAGAGATAATGCCAAATGTTTCAAGTCTGGAGTGATGCAGAGGGCATCGATGGTATTCCACAAATCTGCATGTTCTACTTTTCTTGTCTTCATAAACATTCATTTGAGGCTCATAATCCTTCGGTACTTTGAAACCAATAGCATTCAATAGAACATAATATAAATATAGACTTCATAATCATACCATACTCACAATCCTTCGATATCCCAAAACCAACAGTGCCCACCATAGTATAATAACATCATTCCATACTAAACCAATGTTTCATCTCACCATATTTGTTGATGATGGTATGTTATGCAGGGACAGATTGAAACAAGTGTGCATATGAATGATAACATAATCTTGCCACCTTTTCTATCTCTAAATGTAAGCTCAACATGTAACAACTTCTCGATGGCCACCTGATACCTCTGACATGACCTTTAACACCTTTGGCTCTTCCACACACAAATAACACTGCACATACCCCACTTGGGTCTCTCCTCCACAGCCGCTGTCAAAACATCAACTCTCAGCTCCTCCATGCAGGTCACTTCCAAAGTGACAGTTTGTTATGCCCTACATCCCCATCCCTACATTTTGTGTGCAAAATGTTGGGTCCCCCTTTTTCTCTTCTTTTGTTTTTCTTTTGTTGCGGCTTTGCCTTCTTTCTTTTCCTTTTTCTTTCTTTCTCTGGGGTTTTCTTCCCCGGTGTGTGTTGTTTTCTTGGTTTGGTTTTCTCCTCCGGGATCCCGGTCCCGGAGGTTGTCCTTTGTTGGGAAGCCAGATTCTGGACTCCAAGATTCTTCACCACGATGTTCTCAAGGGCATCATCACACGGAATCCCTGGGCCCAGAGTCCGGAGGTTTCGCCTAACCTGAAGTCTCTAGAAGGAGGAGGATTACTTTTTATCATGGGTATAAATAGACTTTCCTGTCACTTTCACATTTACCATGATTAAAACCTTCGAGCACTTAGAGCAAAATAGAGCAATTTCAAAGCGATTAGCAGAGCACTTACAGAGAGTTTACGATAATCAAAGCTTAGCACCTTCTGTTGTTCTCAGGCATACGCAAGTGCTTCGCGGTGGTGATCTTGACAGCTTGACAATTTGAGTTGTTGCAACGTTCTCGCGGTAATCTCTTCCTTCCTCCCCCTTCTACATTTTCAGGTTGGTGTTTTTGCCTTTTCTCCTCTCTGTTTTGCTTCCATTTTCTAGTTTTTCTTTGGGTTTACTTGGTTTTATTTTTGTTTTGCTTTGTTTCTCTATCGTGTTTGGCCTTTCATCTTCTGGTTTTGCCACACATTGGTGGGTCAGCTTTGCCCGAGGGTTGTCCGCCCTCTGCGTAGAAGTAGTCTCTATAAATTACATGTACATGGTGTAAATGGATGTATATATTTGTTTCTGCCTTGTCTGGTTCTCCCGTGGGAGTCATCCCGTGTGTATATTCATGTATATATGTGCATGTATGTAGATAACCCTTGTATATTCCCCCCCGTCCTCTATATATACCCCTTGCCTCTTTGTATATCCTTTCGGGTGGCTTGACAAGCTGGTTGAGTCACCTTTATAGCTGGTTTTCTGTCTCCAAGCTTGCTTCGAGGTAGAAAACCACCTGTTTGAAACTCGGCTCTTGGCCGATTTCAAACAGGTAGTTTTCTCTCTCCTCCATCAAGGCTGTCAGAGCCTCATTTATTTCCCATGCGTGCAATTACTCCTAGCCAAGTGGCTTTACCTTTTCGCGTGTTCAGACAGTTGGTTCCGTCGTCATTGTCATCACATCTATTCAATGCCAACGCACGTGACGCCCACGTGGACCCACCTTCACATTCTTGCTAACGGTCATTTCTCCGGGCCTCGGGCCTCTTACCATCACTCATCCTATATCTTCTTCAAGTGTGATAACATTTCCCAGACCTAGAGATATGATGAAAATCCTAAGTTTACATGTCTTTCTTTTCGGATACCTTTGCGTAAAACTAAATTTTTAGGAAAAGAAAACGGCGCGGTGGTAAGATTTCCGGACCCTGGAGTAACTATTTTATTTTGGTAAAATATTCTAACGGTCACTTTGTCTCACAGGTCCTGGAATTCATCTTCCAAACATTTCTGAAGCATCTGCATCATCTCCTCCCGGAAGTCCAGAATTGCCAACCACAACCGAGACCAGGGCAGCAGCAAAGTCAAAGATAGAGAAGGCCCTGGCAAAGCTGCCCCTCACCATGAAGTTTGTGAAGGATAATGAGATTGTGGGCTCAAAGATTGAGTCCAAGGTAAAGCTAATGACCGACGCCAATGTCGTAACTTGGGCAGAAATGCAGGCCCTGGTAAAGGTAATGCACATCCAGTGACAGGCTGGAGACAAACTCGCAATCAACGTCGGAGGTTCTAGAATCCTCTGGTCAACTTGCTTCCCATGCTCCGTGCAGTCCCCGGAGCTGATCTTAACATTGGCAGCTAACTACAACTCTTTTGTCAAGGCTGTCATGCTCACAGCCGCAGAGCCCACAGGATATCCCACTCCACTGGTATCCCTCGATCCAGCCACTTTCCAAGCGGGCCTGGGCATCCCACAATTCGATAGGCCCATAGTGGTTACAAGGACTGATGCCCTGAAACAATTCACTCAACTGGAGGATGCTGCCCCGGTGTACATGAACACCAACTGGCTCAAGGTCCCGAAGAGGGACCCAAAAAGAATGAAGATAGATATCCCCCGCTCTGAATTCAAAGAAAGCATCCAGATGGGGATGATAGCATTGGCCCGGGTATTTGGGCAACCCTCTGCCCAGGAATTCACCAAATGGATGTACTATTTCCTCCTCGGCATCTCCAATAAGGGAGAATTCTTTGACTGGGCGACAATAATCTCCAATCATGTCGACTCCTAGTTCCATCCGTTGACCGAGAAGAAGAAGTTCTACATGTCTTCTTATGTTTTCTGGGCTTTGGCCCAACAGAGGCCCCACTCCAATGGCCTACTTACAGATGGTGTTCTCAGGATTGGCCCAGGATAAAAAGCATCATGGGACCATTTCCCACAGATTCAATGGGAGGCCAACTTCCCCAGTTTCTGTCAGGTGAATGATTCGTTCGTTTACTACCATCTACTCATGCCCACCTGGGATGCTGAATACCGCCTGTCAACTGAGGTGATGAAGTTAGTTAGTAGTTATGGGCACTACTATATCCAATTCCAATAGCATACCTACATTAGGGCCACCGGCTTCTCCGAGAAACCCTACTTGTTGCCCAAGCATTATGGGGACAAGATCGTGCTGCTAGAATATTATCGGCAAATGATGGAGCTACACGCCTTCTTGGCCCTCAAGAAGGTCCCCAACATCTCGTTTCCAATCTCCTATGGGAACTACACCTGCAGTCTGGCTGCCACGAAGGAGGCAAACAATGAGTTAAAAAGTTACAACTTGCAGGAATTCTATCTGGCACGGAGAAACTTTGATCCGCATGGCAGAATTGCAGTGGCACTACCCCAGGCTTTGGAGCCCCACCATGAACACATGGAGGACTTCTAGGCTGATTTCCAGGATGACATGGATGTACATAGCCAGCACTATATTAGAATGACGGCCGGGATGATGCAAGAACTAAAGCTCCGGAGATTCCCAGAGGGTTTCTCAGACATCGCCCCCACCATAGATCCCCAGTACAAAGAAAAGGGGATTGATAAAATGGCACTGCCTGCAATGGATTGGGCCACCCAGGAGGAGCCCACAATTGAGGACTTCACTCGGGAAGTAGTCGAGAAAAGTCATGCCTATTTCAAAAGGGTGAGCCCCGAAAGTGTGCACCAAGCTCCCTGACCGGTACCAAAATTGACACCACAGCTGGTACCAAAATTGACTCCGGGGGCTAGGACTTCTTCACAAGGCATAAACAAAGGAAAGAGGATAGATACAACCCCCTCCGCGCAATAAGTCCCTATACAAAAATAGATCAAGCAATCTGTAGCAGCCTTCCAGCAAATGAGGGAGCAATTAATAACGAGGTTGGCCACTCCCCCACTCATGGGCGGACAGATTTGTCTCCCTTCCTCCCCATCGCTAGCAACCTTAATGGTGAAGGCAACTGGGGTGGATCCCATGGAAGAAGTGGTAATTACTGATGCAGGGCCGGCTTTAATTACCCAGAGGAAGAGAAAGCACATCCAATAGCCTAAGGGAGAACCAGCGCCGAAGGCATCCCTCCCCAAAGAAGTGGAGATCCTTTCTTCTAGTTCCCCGAAACCAGAGAAAGAAGCAGAACAAGAAGACGCCCTAGCTAGTCCCCCTCCAAAAGAGGAGTTTGACTTATTTGCAGTCGATGAGTTCAAAAATCTGCAAGGGGACGACAGACAAGTAGAGACGAAAGTCCCGGAGAAAGAACAAGAGGCTGTGGACCCAAAAGACCTGGAACAAGAAGCTGCAAAACAAGAAGAGCAGCAGACAGAAGAAGAGAGGCCCAAACCAGAAATTATCTCTGGTGCTCCAGAAATGCAAGGTCTGGGAGTGGACCAACTAAATCTAGGCAAACAAATGGCATCCGCTGGGGGAACTGGACCTTTGGGAGAAACCGTAACCCCAACCACCGCGTTCCAAGGGCCACTCCTGGGAGCAACCTTCAGGCAAGTAATCATAGCGGCCCAAACTCTGAATCTCGGCTCGAAACCTCCCCTACTACCAATAGATGAGGAAGAAGAGCAGCATGAAGAGGAAATTCCCGAGGAAGCTGACTAGGGTCCAGACCCATCGATTTACATCTGGGACCAGGCTGAGGAGATAGAAATTAAAAAGAATGTTGCTACAGAAGAGGTTCTGACAGGGAGAGGAATAGAGGAAGTATATGTTGAAGAGGAGTAGCCACCACCGGACACCGGGAGAGAATCTGGAGAATAAACTCTGGCAGAAAGGCCACCTCTCCCACCTCTATGGCTGGTAGAGAGTAGGAAAAGAAAATCCTAATCCGCTCTGGTGATCCCTCTCTCCCTGGCCGAAATGATGGCCCTAGCTCAGGCCCCACCGAAAGCAAAGAAATCCTGGACCGTTCATACCTTACGAATGAGGTCAGGTGGAGAAACCATTACCATTATGGTGACACATCCCCCAGATGCCGATGAAGCAACCACAGATCCTGCAGACTACAACGTTGCAGAGGTATCCCTGGGCAAAAGAGGAAAATAAGGCGAAGTTGATTTGCTGAAGGAGGCAGCAAGGGCAGTAGAAGCCCGATATGAAAAAGAGGCCCAGAGGCTCAACGCTGAGAAAGAAAAGAATGAAAACCTTATGGGGTTGCTTATTGAGCTGGCTAGACCTATCAATGTCGCCCCTCCAGAGACCTCCACATCAGAGGAAATACCACAGAGTGACATAAACTCCCTGTGAGTAATGAAAAAGAAGGCCCAAGCAGTAGATGAATGGTTCACTCTGCAGATAGGAAACACGTGCCATTTCTTGGCGTCCACTCTCCCAGATCTATATATGGCCCGGTAGGTTATTCACCAGGAAGAAGCGCTGATTGAGCAATGGGAGAGTGACGCCGAGAATTACCAGGCATGGAAGGTAGAGCTCAAAGAGCTCTTCACCCTGGGGGAAGACATAATTTCCAAATCCAGAATTCTGGGTGAGGAATCATTTGATTTCGTAAGGGCTCAGCACTCCAGACTGGACCTCACATTGGAGATAACCAAGCAACTAGTAGAGTCCTTATAGGAAAAGGTAAACACGTTGAAGTATTCTTCTAATTTATATAAGTCATTTATAATAAAGGCTTCCGGGGTTGATCCCCTTGGTACAGATACTTGTACCCCCGAGGAGTCAGTTTTTGGAAATTTTGATGAAATGATGGCATCTCGGTATCAGTCCCCGAAGGGGATAGATGGGGCCCAGATGGTGAAATTGACCGAAATAATACTTAAGGGCCATGACGCCTCAAGGATGGCAGATGAATTCAGAAATAATGTGTTGGACCTGGGGGAAGTAGTTGAAGTGGCCAGGCACAGAAGGACCAGCCTAAAAAAGATTGATGAAGATGGCATTTCCTGCCTCCTTTAGGCCTTCAACAATAATAAGCAGCCTTGAGCATTCTCCGGGGACAGGAGAAACTTGAGTATCAAGTATTCTTTATTCTTTTGGGGATGTAAGTTCCTGGATCCCAGAGTCCCAGATCCAAAATTTTGTATTCTTTAAAATGATCTGTGTCCTGGTCCCCGAGGCCGACCGGTCATTTTTAGAGGTGGTTAATAAATACTGTCATAAGGTAGTTGGGCATATCAAGAGGCATTGGCTTGCCAGTTGGTTTATGACAGGGTGGTCTTCTCAAGGTGTTGTTCAAAGGTACACCCAGTATGTTGAAGACAGGGTGCCACATTTCTCATTTATGAGGCATGTAGCCTCGGTCCCCGGGGGACCCACTTTCTACTTTCTCCTCTTTGGCTCTCTTCTCGAGACCGATTCTTCCGATGTATATTCTTGTCTTCTTCTTCTGACATGGCAGACCTATTCCATCTCTAGGTCTTTTGTAGTGTGGCACAGGTAGTACCGGCCCCCAGATATTGTATTTTATTTAAGCATAATGAAATAGGGTTAGGGTTAGAGAGTTGTATAAATAGGCAGATTGTCCCATTTCCAAGGGTCGGCGAAATTGATGATTTTGTTGTCCATAAGAAATAGAGAAGCGATTCCTTTTAGTTGCAGAGCTCAATATTCCATTGTTCTGTTCTTGATAGTTAAATGCTCTCTTGGAGCCGCCATTGTATCACGCACCAGTGCTCGCTGGACTAAATATTAATGAAGAAGGAAGGATTCTTGGCAATGATGTTGTTAGCGTCTCTGCTTCTAAATTAATGGTATTTCATATTTTAATATTATGTATGTCCTTTTCTCTGATATATTAAAGTAGATTAATGACCTCTTTATTCCCACTACTGATAAAATGCTAACTAATGGTTGTGTATTTCTTCGGTATTTAGTGTAGTCTTTCAGAGCATTGTTAATGTTCTAGACATTTCAGCATGACTGTAATTAGATGAAACATTTCTAACCCTGTAGGATCTTTTTCATTTTATTTTCTAAGTGTAGAATGCTCCGGAAAACCCTTACTATATTGAACCTCCAGAAGAATGAGTTGAAGAAACCAGCTATCCCCCTTGAAAACAGTCACCTCTCCCAACCGAGCCCCACACCGTTGTGACCCGACATCTAGGTGCTTGAAGGCCTGGAGAATATATTTCTCCTGGAAAACCTTTACAGGCGGAGTTGGCCGGTTTTTCTTGAACCCGGTGACAACTTATGACTATTGGCAGACCCGGTCAGCAAAACCCCATCAACAGAAACTGGCGCTAGAAGGAGGGCATGAAATCATCCCCTCCCAGAGATTCTATTTTACACCTCCCGAGGGTTCCCCAAGTAATAGTTTTAAGTGACAAGCCTTTAGCGGGATTGGGTCCTTTTCCCCAGATAAATTTGAAAGAGTCCTTAGGTCTGCCCCGAATCCCAGAAGGTTTGTTGAACTCAAGCCTCCTGCTCGAAGGAAGTGGACATCGAAAGTCCTAACAGCCACTATTGTCTGGAGGTCTACCACATCCCCGAATACTCAAACTCCCCAGACTATCTCGGAAACCAACACCCAAACTACCCAACATATAGTTCCCCCAATGGCTGCATATTTCAAAAACACTGGGTCCCCAATGGGCACTTTTTCGGGCGCAACCAACGACTTACCCTCCCACCCGGAGAAGATTTGCCCATGATATGAGCATTTAGGCTCACAAAATATGGAAGAACACTTACAAACATACAAAGATGCCATGAACTGACACCGGATCTAGCATGAAGATGTTGTGACCCGTATGTTTCCCTTGTCTTTGGGACAAAGCGAGTTGAACTGGTATCTTAACCTTCCTGCCAACTCTATAAACACTTGGCAGGATATGGAGGACGCCTTCCTAGCTGCCTTCCACGTGCATGTGGACCCTGCCTGGTCCCATAGCTAGTTCATCTCCATCAGGAAGGAATGCCATGAGCCCCTTGCGGCATTCAACCATAGGTTCCAGCGTGCCTTGAAGCGATGCACGGGCCCCTTCATTCCATCCCCAGATGTGACCATACAGACCTATCTTAATGCGATGGACCCTTTTGTTGCCACTCTCCTCTGGAGAACAACCGCCACGGGTGACCGGGACACTTTGGCAAAAGCCTACAATCTAGCCTTAGAGCTGTCTTGTGGTCTCAATAAATCCCTGGGCGAGATTGGACAGAATACACCTTTCAATATAATCCCCGGTGGAACTACATATGCCGATGGATACAATCCTAATCTGGCAATAGGTGCCCCTTCCATGGTGTTGGATCCTCTGCCACCTTTGATTGACCAACAGGCATGATATGTTTACCCAGCCCAGGCCCAAATAACTCCAGGTCCAGAAGTCTTCCCTTGGAATCAACCTCAGCAAATACAAAAGACTCAGACACAATCATCCGGAGTGCCTTTCTTCCAGTCGTCTGCGACTGGGGGACTACTGCCCTCGACTCTGGCTAACTCTGCTGCCTTCCCAAGAAGCCAACAACAAACACAGCCATCACATTGTGATGCTAACACTTAGTTGACCGCTGAGGTCAAATCCCTCTAGTGAATGCTGTCCTCTTTAACTATAGATATGGGTCAACTGAAGGCTGGGTCTTACGCACCCCAAAATTCAAATTCCCAGAGGGGAAATATCTTCTCCGACCAACGAAACAACAATGCTGGGGGAAGAAATTTTAACAGCGGGCCAAGGCCCAATCAACAATAGTGGAATAATAATGCTAACACTGGAGGCCCACCTCTGAACCAAAATGCCAACCAAAGTGGCACTGGACCATCCCATTTTACACCAGTCGTAGACTTCCAGCCCATGACTAACTAGTGTAGGCTACACGACACAGGTTCGCACAATGAGGTGAATTGTGCCACTTTGGAGAAGGTCATAATGATCTCCCAGCTGGACAGGCAGCAATCGCATGATACCGCTCCCCCGGAGCCCCTGTCTAAGAGCAAACCCATAGTGCCTTCACCTGTGACACCATCTTTTTCATAACTTTCAGGGAAGATGAAGAAGAACTCGAATTGCCAGGATTCTTTGATGAATCCATCCCGCCCTTCGAGGCCAACACCTTTACTAACCCGCAGACTCCATACAATACTCGGAGTCAGGCTGGTAAAGGACCAGCTTACATGCCCATACCTCCTACCAAAGATACTCCTCCTCCCAAGAATAATACAACTGACTGACCCGTCCCTCCAAGAGGTCCTAGCCCTAACCAAGCGAAAGACCTCACCAAAGAAAATCACCCATTCCCGGGAGGAAGGTTCGATATCACGAAGGTGTTAGAGTAGACCACCACCTCCATGACATTGATGGAGGTTTTGCTGAATTGTCCTGAGTAGAAGAAGTCTCTTCTGAAGCTCTTACAAAACCCGGAAGCCATTAGCCGCCTGCCCAAGATCGTCTCATTTGAAGATGCTAACGCGGCTGTCTTCCAGGGAAATAATGAGGACCCTCCCTTCCTGTTAGGCCTGAACATTTATGGCAAGAATATACACAATTTCCTAGTAGATTCTAGAGCTTCAGGTAACATCATGCCCTTGTCCATTTGTTAGAAGCTCAGGACTCCACCCCACCCCGTCTAATGGCGCGGTAATCCAACTGGATAAGACTGCTGTAAAAATGGTGTGAGAATTGAAGAATATCTAGATACACCTTATCCAGGACCCCAAGATAGCCAGCATCATTGACATCCAAGTGGTGGATATCCCAGAGACTTACAGGATGTTACTAAGTCAGAATTGGTCTAAGTCCTTAAATGGATACTTTTTGACCAACTTCACCCACTTATGGCTTCCGTGGAAAGGAGAATCAAACAAGATCCAGGTTGAAAGTGAGCCCCAAATGAAATAGGCCCTCACCGAAGTTGGGAAGGTCAATGAAGTCCTTTTCTCCAAAGTTTCTCCGGGAGTGTACTGGCCTCTTGAGATTTTGACATTCGATTTTATCCCCGGAGAGGATCCCATCATGCTACAGAGATCATAGGACTTAGAAGAAAAGGTGAGAGTTGAAGTTAACTCTCAGGGTGCTAAGGCGACCCCTGCCACACTCCTGTCCGGCACTTGGTGTCGAGTACACTACCAAAAATATTCATAACTTGAGTGTGAACCATGTCTCTCGATCGCTAATCGGTAACTTGATACCTCTCAGAATGAACACACAACTGATTCCCCCAGACCTAGTACCCAAGTCCAAACACCTCCGGAGGTAAATCCTACTACCACACCGGTGGTCTGGGAGAAAATCCCCAAGTCTCCCAGCGATAATCCAAAGGGAACCCCCCGTCCCCAGCCCCAGATTACAAACAATGATTTATGGACCCTGAAGTTCGATGGGTCCCGATCCAAACAAGGTTGTGGAGCTGGGGTAGAACTAATCAACCCGTGAGGGAAATCCTTCCTCATGTCCTACAGGCTATAGCTCAATTGTATAAATAATGTCACAGAGTACGAGGCTTTGGTCCTTGGGCTCTTATTTTCCTTAAGGAAAGGCATCACCCACCTCTGGGCTCTGGGTGATTCAGAGTTGATCGTTAAGCAAGCCTGGAGTCAATACACATGTCATGATAAAAGGCTGGCTACTTACCGCAACCGGGCTTGGAGCCTTATCAAGGATTTTGATGCCTTTGGCATTGATCTCATTCCCCGACGCCAGAACTATGTCCCGGATGCCCTTGCCATTTCTGCCAGCACACTCGAGCCAATGGCTGGCTCCCGACTCTGGAGATTCTCAGTTGAGATGGTCCCCACCCCGTCCATCCCAGATAATGTCACCCACTTTTAGGTTTTTGAAGATGATCAACATATCTTGGCCTTCATGGCGAACATTGGTGTCTTTGAGGATCAGATAGTGGAGGAACAAGACCACAATGATACTGGGCAGGGTGATGAAGATGATGGGATCATGGACTTTCCCACTAACACCATCCCCAAGGGGATGGTTGCATTAGAATGAATCTTCGACACGGACCCTTGTGCCCATGAGAAGGCATCATCTTCCTCTGAGGGAGGAAAGTTTGAAAAAGTTAACATCGGCCAGTCCGGTGAAAAGAAGATCATCCACATTGGTACCTCCTCTTCCCCTGAGGAAAAGGAGAAGATTCTCGCAGTTCTCTATGAATACATCGATGTAATTGCCTAGGGTTATGAAGATTTAAAGATGTATGACACATCCATCATGACCCATACTATTCCTCTAAAACCTGACGCTAAGCCCTTTCGACAAAAGCAAAGACCAGTCAACCCCCTGATAGAGCCTCTGATCTGTCAAGAGGTAGAAAAATTGTTGTCAGCTTGGATTATCTTCCCAATCTGACACACTACGTGGGTTGCCAACCTGGTCCCTGTCAGAAAGAAAAATGGTGAGATCTACCTTTGTGTGGATTTCTAAAATCTAAACAAGGCCTCCAAGAAAGATAACCACCCTCTCCCCTCGTTGGATGAGGTGTTGCAGATAGTAAATGGATCCCAGATGATGTCTTTCTTGGATGGATATTTGGGATACAACCAGGTCATGGTCAAGTATGAGGATAGAGAGAAAATAGCGTTTACCACCAAGTGGGGAACATTTGCGTACAGGAGAATGCCCTTCGGCCTAATCAATGTAGGGGCTACTTTTTAGAAGGCCATGGACATTGTGTTTGAGGGCCTTATAAATTGATGCATAATCATCTACATGGATGATTTGACCTTCTTTTCCCAGGACAGGCATGATCACGCCGCCCACCTCGCTCAGATCTACGAGAGGTGTTGCCGGTATGGAATATCCCTCAACCCCAAGAAGTGCATATTCGGGGTCACTGAAGGGAAGCTGCTCAGGCATATCATCTCTAAGAAGGGTATATCCATAGACCCTGATAGAGTCGAAGCATTGCTAAACTTACAGATGCCTGGTAGCAAGAAAGAAATGCGATCCTTCTTCAAAAAAATCAACTTCGTGCGACGATTCATCATAGGATTCGCAGAGATAGTTAAACCACTCAATGAAATAATGAAGAAAGATACCAAGATTGAGTGGATTCCTGAAGCAAAGCGGGCGTTCGCCCAAATCAAACAAACAATAACGGAGGCTCCTGTCCTAGCTAGTCTAGACTATTCCCTTCCGTTTTACATTTATTCATTTGCTTCGCCACATTCTGCCGCGACAGTGTTAACCCAAAAGGTTGAAGGGGAAGAATGACCAATAGCTTTCATGAGTTCCCCCTTTAAGAATGCCGAAGTCTGGTATTCATCACTAGAGAAAAAGGCCTTTGCTCTAGTTCGCACCATGAAGAAGTTCCGACATTATATTCTCTGGAGCAAAGTACACACTATCATTCCGGACCAGGCCGTCAAATCTCTGCTGATGCAGAGTGAGTTGGGTGAGAGACAGGGGAAATGGATGGCCATCCTCCAGGAATATGACTTAGAGATGCATCCCATGAAGATAGTCTGAGGCCAGGGACTAAGTCAGGCGATGGCAGAAGAGACTCCCCACATAGAATATCAGACTTATACAGTGGAGTCCATTACTCAAGACCCGTGGTATACCGATTTGGTGTACTTTCTGCTAAACAAAAAGTGCCCATAGGGATTGCCTCCCCACAAATGTCGCGCTTTGTGGATGAAAAGCTCCCATTTTATGATCAAAAACTCTATGCTTTACCGCAGAAACTATGAGGGAGTGTACCTTCGATGCATTGACAGGGACCAAGCTATGAAAATAATTGATGAATTTCATGGACAGTTTGGAACCGGGCATGGCTCAGCTGACGCCACTACCCATCAGATACTTCAGGCCAGGTATTATTGGCCCTGCATATTCAAAGACATCTACACTCATGTTAGGAAATGCCATACTTGTCAAACTGCAGCGCATCATGAGCGTAACCCGGCCATGCCTTTGCAACCAGTCTACAAGGCTAGACCCTTTGCCCAGTGGGCATTTGACTTCATCAGGGAAATCAACCCCAACTCATCTGCCAATCACCGATACATCTTAACTACAACTGATTATTGCACTCGGTGGTCTGAAGCTATACCTTGCAAAAATAACACGACAGACGTAGTTATCAAATTTTTGGAAGAAAACATCATCACAAGGTTTGGAATGCCCTTTGCTTTAGTATGTGACAGTGGTCTGGCATTTTCTTCGGCACAATTACTTGAATGGACCTACAATTGAAAGATCACACTAAATTTCTCCAGCAACTATTACCCCCAGGGAAACGGCATTGCTGAATCAACGAACAAGAATCTACTTGAAGTGATCAAACATCTGTTAGAACAAAATCCCCGGGATTGGCATCAAAAGTTGAAGTTCTCCCTCTGGGCGGATCGCATTCGCATTAAGGCCGCCCTGTGGACATCTCCGTTCCACCTGGTTTATGGTCAAAACCCTGTATTCCTAGTCAACTTACAGATCCCAATTTTATAGTTTATGCAGGAATTCAACAATCGGGACAACATTATGGAGGTTCAACTTTTGAATCTGGTGTGAATGGAAGAACAGTGAGACACGGCCCTTGAACACTTTGCGCGTCATCAAGCAGTGGTAAAATGATGGTTTGACAGAAGAGCCCAATACAAGGCTTTTCAGATCTCAGATCTGGTCCTGTTGTGGGACAAGGCCCGGGAGAAGAAAGGAAAGTATACCAAGTTCCAACGACTCTGGCTCGGACCATACTTAATTTCAAAAATCTGCGGGGCCAACACTTACTGCGTTAACACCTTAACTGGAGAACCTGTCGTATTGCCTGTTAATGGGCAGTTTCTCAAACACTACTTTGAGTAGGGTAAGTATGTCCAAAATTGTATTATATGTAGATATCCGCTTGCAAATATCCCTTTCGGGTGCCTCATTGTGAGATACCCTGCCTTGTAAATAGTCTTGTCAGCTATCCTCCGGGCCAGTCCCCCCCTTTTCTTGTTTTTGTTCTTTGTTTCACTTTTGGTTCTCTTGGTCCCGGCGTTTCGTTCCATCTTGCGGGAATTGGAATGCTTCGCATAACTCTGGCCTCTGGTATGATGTCTATGGCATGGTGAACTTTAGAATCTATCTTTAGTACGGTGGAATCAGCCCAGTCTCTGGGATTGTTTTATAGGTTATGGCACATTTTTGAGCAATCTCCATTGGGTGTTGTCTCCGGGAATCTGGCAATCAGTGAACGCAAATAATATAAGGAACAAGTAATCAGACACGCTAGGGGTAGATCGGTCGTACTAATTGGTTGACCTACGTCTGAAAATATAACAATATTCTTCCTGGGTCCGGAGTTTTATCCTCTCTTCAAATATCTAAATATAGGTGGATAGGTGAAAGAAGTACCGCCATTTGAATTTAGCTAAGCTTAGGCTCAATGGTGAAAGAAGTACCACCTTCCCCGCCTGGAAACAAATAAAATAATAAGAGGACAAGCGGGATAGAACTCTAGTCTCTGGGAGAAACGAGCGAAGTGATGACTGGTTCGATGTAATTAGTACCTCTTCTCTATTCCTTCCAGAGGTCATCAGCTTGATTTCCTTCCAAAGCACACACGACACCACTGATGAAAGATTATAGACTAACTCCTGTGTGGTTGGGTTCCCTCATATATGCTGCTCTCTACTTGTCAAACACTTCGGGAGGCAGATTTGTTCCAGTTGTGCTAACCAGAGATTATATGGTTCTCAAATGCGCTAAGGTATTTGTCCCAGATAGTCGCCATTTGTTATGACCTGCATCCCTGTCCCTACATTTTGTGTGCAAAATGTTGGGTCCCACTTTTTTTCTTCTTTTGTTTTGTTTTTGTTGCGGCTTTTCCTTCTTTCTTGTCCTTTTGCTTTCTTTCTCCGGGGTTTTCTTCCCCAGTGTATGTTGTTTTCTTGGTTTGGTTTTCTCCTCCGGGATCCTAGTCCCGGAGGTTGTCCTTTGTTGGGAAGCCAAATTTTGGACTCTGAGATTCTTCACCACGATGTTCTCAAGGGCATCGTTGCACGGAATCCCCAGGCCCAGAGTCCGGAGGTTTCACCTAACCCGAAGTCTCTAGAAGGAGGAGGATTACTTTTTACCGTGGGTATAAATAGACTTTCCTGTCACTTTCATGTTTACCGTGATTAAAACCTTTGAGCACTTAGAGAAAAATAGAGCAATTTCAAAGAGATTAGCAGAGCACTTACAGAGAGTTTATGATAATCAAAGCTTAGCACCTTCTGTTGTTCTCAGGCATACGCAACTGCTTCGCGGTTGTGATCTTGACAGCTTGACGATTTGAGTTGTTGCAATGTTCTCACGGTAATCTCTTCCTTCCTCCGCCTTCTGCGTTTTCAGGTTGGCATTTCTGCCTTTTCTCCTCTCTATTTTGCTTCTATTTTCTAGTTTTTCTTTGGGTTTGCCTGGTTTTGTTTTTGTTTAGCTTTGTTTCACTATCATGTTTGGCCTTTCATCTTCTGGTTTTTCCGCCCGTTAGTGGGTCAGCTCTGCCCAAGGGTTGTCCACCCTCTGCGCAGAAGTAGTCTCTGTAAATTGCATGTACATGGTGTAAATGGCTGTATATATTTGTTTCTGCCTTGTCTGGTTCTCCTGTGGGAGTCGTCCCATGTGTATATTCATGTATATATGTACATGTATGTAGATAACCCTTGTATATTCCCCCCCATCCTCTGTATATACCCCTCAGCTCTTTGTATATCCTTTCGGGTGGCTTGACAAGCTGGTCGAGTCACCTTTGCAGCTAGTTTTCTGCCTCAAAGCTTGCTTTGAGGCAGAAAACCACCTGTTTGAAACTTGGCTCTCAGCTGGTTTCAAACAGGTAGTTTTCTCTCTCCTCCATCAAGGCTGTCAGAGCCTCATTTATTTCCCATGTGCGCAATTACTCCCAGCCAGGTGGCTTTCCCTTTTTGCGCGTTCAGACAGTTGGCTCCACCGTCATTGCCATCACATCTATTCAATGCCAAAGCACGTGACGCCCATGTGGACCCGCCTTCACATTCTTGCTAATGGTCATTTCCCTGAGCCTCGGGCCTCTTACCATCACTCATCCTATATCTTCGTCAAGTGTGATAACATTTCCTAGACCCGGAGATATGATGAAAATCCTAATTTTACATGTCTTGCTTTTCGGATACCTTTGCGTAAAACTAACTTTTCAGGAAAAGAAAACGGCGCGGTGGTAAGATTTCTGGACCCCAGAGTAACTATTTTATTTTGGTAAAATATTCTAATGGTCACTTTGTCTCGCAGGTCCTAGACTTCATCTTCCAAACATCTCTGAAGCATTCGCATCATCTCCTCCCAGAAGTCCAAAATTGCCAACCACAACCGAGACCAGGGCAGCAACAAAGTCAAAGATAGAGAAGGCCCTGGAAAAGCTACACCTCACCATGAAGTTTGTGTAGGATAATGAGATTGTGGGCTTAAAGATTGAGTCCAAGGTAAAGCTAATGACCGACACCAATGTTAGAACTTGGGCAGAAATACAGGCCCTGGTAAAGGTAATGCACATCTAGCGACAGGCTGGAGACAAACTTGCAATCAACGTCGGAGGTTCCAGAATCCTCCGGGCAGCTTGCTTCCCATGCTTCGTGCAGTCCCCGGAGCTGATCTTAACATTGGTGGCTAACTACAACTCTTCTTTCTAGGCTTTCATGCTCGCAGCCGCAGAGCCCACGGGATACCCCACTCCACTGGTATCCCTTGATCCAGCCACTTTCTAAGCAGGCCTGGGCATCCCACAATTTGAATGGGCCACAGTGGTTACAAGGACTGATGCCCTAAAACAATTCACTCAACTGGAGGATGCCCCCCCGGTGTACATGAACACCAACTGGCTCAAGGTCCCGAAGAGGGACCCAAAAAGAATGAAGATAGATATACCCCACTCTGAATTCAAGGAAAGCATCTAGATGGGGATGATAGCATTGGCCCGGGTATTTGGGCAACCCTCCGCCCAAGAATTCACCAAATGGATGTACTATTTCCTCCTTGGCATCTCCACTAAGCGAGAATTCTTCGACTGGGTGACAATAATCTTCAATCATGTCGACTCCCAGTTCCAGCAGTTGAACGAGAAGAAGAAGTTCTACATGTCTTCTTATGTTTTCTGGGCTTTGGCCCAACAGAGGCCCCACTCTAATGGCCTACTTAAAGATGGCATTCTCAGGATTGGCCCGAGCCAAAAATCACCATGGGACCATTTCCCATAGATTCAATGGGAGGCCAGCTTCCCCAGTTTCTGTCGGGTGAACGATTCATTCATTTACTACCATCTGCTCACGCCCACCTAGGATGTCGGATACCGCATGTCCACTGAGGCGATGAAGTTAGTTAGTATTTATGGGCACTACTATATCCAATTCTAGCAGCATACCTACATTAGGGTCGTCGGCTTCTCCGCAAAACCCTACTTGTTGCCCAAGTAGTGTGGGGACAAGATCATGCTGCTGGAATATTACCGGCAAATGATAGAGCTACACGCCTTCTTGGCCGTCAAGAAAGTCCCCAACATCTTGTTCCTAATCTCCTATAGGAACTACACCTGTAGTCTGGCCACCGTGAAGGAGGTAGACAATGAGTTAAAAAGTTACAACTTGCAAGAATTCTATCTAGCGAGGAGAAACTTTGATCCACATGGCAGAATCGCAGTGGCACTGCCCCGAGCTTTGGAGCCCCACCACGAACACATAGAGGACTTCTGGGCTGATTGCCAGGATGACGTTGATGTGCGTAGCCAGCACTATATTAGAATGATGGCTGGGATGATGCAAGAACTAAAGCTCCAGAGTTTCCCAGAGGGTTTCTCAGACACCGCCCCCACCATAGATCCCCAGTACAAAGAAAAGGGGATTGATAAAATGGCACTGCCTGCAATGGATTGGGCCACCCAGGAGGAGCCCATAATTGAGGACTTTACTCAGGAAGTAGTCGAGCGAAGTCACGCCTATTTCAAAAGGGTGTGCCCCGGAAATGTGCACCAAGCTCCCTGACCGGTACCAAAATTGACACCACAGCCGATACCAAAATTGACTCCGGGGGTCGGGACTTCTTCACAAGGTGTGGACAAAGGAAAGAGGATAGATACAACCCCCTTCATGCAACAAGTCCCTATACAAGAATAGATCAAGCAATCTATGGCAGCCTCCCAGCAATTGAGGGAGCAGTTAATAATGAGGCTGGCCACTCCCCCACTCATGGGCGGACCGATTCGTCCCCCTTCCTCCCCATCGTTGGCAGCCTTAATGGTGAAGGCAACTGGGGTGGATCCCATGGAAGCGGTAGTAATTGCTGATGCAGGGTCGGCTTTAATTACCCAGAGGAAGAGAAAGCACATCCAACAACCTAAGGCAGAACCAGCACCGACGACATCCCTCCCCAAAGAAGTGGAGATCCTTTCTTCTAGTTCCCCGGAACCGAAGAAAGAAGTAGAACAAGCAAACGTCCCAGCCAGTCCCACTCTGAAAGAGGAGTTTAACTTATTTGCAGCCGATGAGTTCAGAAATCTTCAAGGGGATGACACACAAGCGGAGACAGAAGTCCCGGAGAAAGAACAAGAGGTTGTGGACCCATAAGACCTGGAACAAGAAGCTGCAGAATAAGAAGAGCAGCAGACAGAAGAAGAGAGGCCCAAACTGGAAATTATCTCTGGGGATCCAGAAATGCAAGGTCTGAGAGTGGACCAACTAAAGCTAGGTGAACAAATGGCATCCACTGGGGGAACCAGAACTTCGGGAGCAACCGTAACCCCAGCCACTGCGTTCCAAGGGCCACTCCCGGGAGAAACCTTCGGGCAGGTAATCACAGCGGCCCAAACTCTGAATCTCGGCCTGAAACCTCCCCTACTACCAATAGATGAGGATTAAGAGCAGCATGAAGAGGAAATTCTTGAGGAAGCCAACTAAGGTCCAGACCCATCGATTGACATCCGGGACCAGGCTGAGGAGATAGAAATTAAAAAGAATGTTGTTACAGAAGAGGTTCCAGCAGGGAGAGGAATAGAGGAAGTATATGTTGAAGAGGAGCAGCAGCCATCGGACACCGGGAGAGAATCTAGAGAACAAACTATGGTAGGAAGGCCACCTCTCCCACCTCCATGGCTAGTAGAGAGTAGGAAAAGAAAAGCCCAATCGGCTCCGGTGATCCCTCTCTCCTTGGCCGAAATGATGGCCCTAGCTCAGGCCCCGCCGAAAGCAAAGAAAGCCCAGACCGTTCATACCTTATGAATGGGGCCGGGAAGAGAAACCATTGCCATTGTGGTGACACCTCCCCCGGACGTCGATGAAGCAACCGCAGACCCCGCAGACTACAACGTTGCAGAGGTATCCCTGGGCAAAAGAGGAAAACAAGGCAAAGTTGATTTGCTGAAGGAGGCAGCAAGGGTAGTAGAAGCCCGATATGAAAAAGAGGCCCAGAGGCTCAAGGCTGAAAAAGAAAAGAACACAAACCTTATGGGGTTGCTTATTGAGCTGGCCAGACCTATCAATACCGCCCCTCCAGAGACCTCCACATTAGAGGAAATACCGCAGAGTGACATAGACTCCTTGCGAGTAATGAAAAAGAAGGCCCAAGCAGTAGATGAATGGGTCACTCTGCAGATAGGAAACACCCAGCGTTTCCTGACATCCACTCTCCCAGATCTATATATGGCCCGGCAGGTTATTGACTAGGTAGAAGCATTGATTGAGCAATGGGAGAGTGACGCCGAGAATTACCAGGCGTGGAAAGTAGAGCTCGAAGAGCTCCTCACCCTAGGGGAAGACATAATTTCTGAATCCAGAATTCTGGGTGAGGAATCATTTGATTTCATAAGAGCTCAGCACTCCAGACTAGACCTCACATTAGAGGTAACCAAGTAACTGGTAGAGTCCTTACAGGAAAAGATAAACACATTGAAGTATTCTTCCAATTTATATAAGTCATTTGTAATAAAGGCTTCCAGGGTTGATCCCCTTGGTATAGATACTTGTACCCCCGAGGAGTCAATTTTGGGAAATTTTGATGAAATGATGGCATCTTGGTATTAGTCCCCGGAGGGGATAGATGGGGCCCAGATGGTGAAATTAACCGAAATAATACTTAAGGGCCATGACACCACAAGGATGGCAGATGAATTCAGAAATAATATTCCAGACTTGGGGGAACTAGTTGAAGTGGCCAGGCACAGAAGGACCAGCCTAAAAAAGATTGATGAAGATGGCATTTCCCGCCTCCTTCAGGCCTTCAATGATAATAAGCAGCCTTGAGCATTCTCCGGGGACCGGGGAAACTTGAGTATCGAGTATTCTTTATTCTTTTGGGGACGTAAGTTCCCAGATTCTGGAGTCCCAGATCCAAAATTTTGTATTCTTTAAAATGATCTGTGTCCCGGTCCCCGAGGCTGACCGGTCATTTTCAGAGGTGGTTAATAAAGACTTTCAGAAGGTAGTTGGGCATATCAAGAGGCATTGGCTCGGCAGTTGGTTTCTGACAGGGTGTTCTTCTCAAGGCACCGTTCAAAGGTACACCCGACACGTTGGAGACAGGGCACCGCATTTCCCATTTATGAGGCATGTAGCCTCGGTCCCCGAGGGACCCACTTTCTTCTTTCTCCTCTCTGGCTCTCTTCTTGAGACCAATTCTTCTGATGTATATTCTTGTCTTCTTCTTCTGACATGGCAGACCTATTCCGTCTCCAGGTATTTTGTAGGGTGGTGCAGGTAGTACCGGCCCCCAGATATTATATTTTATTAAAGCACAATGAAATAGGGTTAGGGTTAGAGAGTTGTATAAATAGGCAGATCGACCCATTTTCAAGGGTCGACAAAATTGATGATTTTGTTGTCCATAAGAAATAGCAAAGCGATTCCTTTTAGTTGCAGAGCTCAATGCTCCATTGTTCTGTTCTTGATAGTTAAATGCTCCCTTGGAGCTGCCATTGTATCACGCACCAGTGCTCGCTGGACTAAATATTAATGAAAAAAGAAGGATTCTTGGCAATGATGTTGTTAGCGTCTCTGCTTCTAAATTAATGGTATTTCATGTTTTAATGTTCTATATGTCCTTTTCTCTGATATATTAAAGTAGATTAACGACCTCTTTATTCCCGCTACTGATAAAATGCTAACTGATGGTTGTGTATTTCTTCGGTATTTAGTGTAGTCTTTTAGAGCATTGTTGATGTTCCGGACATTTCAGCATGACTGTAGTTAGATGAAATGTTTCTAACCCTGCAGGATCTTTTTCATTTTATTTTCTAAGTGTAGAATGCTCCGGGAAACCCTTACTATATTTAACCTCCAGAAGAATGAGTTGAAGAAACCAGCTATCCCCCTTGAAAATAGTCACCTCTCCCAACTGAGCCCCGCACCATCGTGACCCGACATCCAGGTGCTTGAAGGCCTGGAGAATATATTTCTCCTGGACAACCTTTACAGGCGGAGTTGGCCGGTTTCTCTGGAACCCGGTGACAACTTATGACTGTTGGTAGACCTGGTCAGCAAAACCCCATCAACACAGTCACCATATGATTTCCATGTGGCATGAATAGATAGTTCAATAATGCCCATTATCATGCATGTAACCAGTATAATCATAACTTGTAACGGTTCTTTAAAACAAAATTGAAGCATATGATAATAGAGTAACCGTTCAAGAGTTAACTCTCGGCTTTTACACTCACTTAAACTATTTCCAAACACAATACATCTAGAGGTTAACGATCAATTCTTTGGCAACTGAAACCATTTCTGCCAACGTCCCAAGTTGAATTGTTATAAAAACATAACCATAAACAAAACTGATTCCTTAACAATCTGTAGACTTTTCTATCTTAACGTACCAAATCAGGACTGTTAAACTCAACTGTAAATAATAAAACCCGATTCACTTCATTATGGAATTATTTCATTCAAAATGAAAACAAGAGACTGATACAATTCATTAGAAATATAAATAAAGAGAGGATTCAGAGAGAATGGTAACTACCATTAACCGACTCTAAACAATAATTTTCAATAACAAAACAATATAACAGACTATAGGTTAAGAACGGCTCTCTAGCTAGAAGCCAGAGAGCCAATTCTGTTTTACAATTCACTTTATCTATCCGTAAGCTATTCTATCTTTTCTCTATCTCCTTTGATTACATTATGAGATGTCTATTTAAAGACCATCTTAACAGTTACAAACCGTTCAACTACCCATGTCCATTAGTATTCCCATTCGGAATCTTGATTACAAGTGTCATATAATATCTTATTACAATTTAGATTAACAAATCTATGATCCCATGGAGTTTTAAATTGACTT
This sequence comes from Thuja plicata, assembly GCA_018584345.1. NCBI lineage: Eukaryota > Viridiplantae > Streptophyta > Pinopsida > Cupressales > Cupressaceae > Thuja > Thuja plicata. The sequence continues at coordinate 130,161 of MU225836.1, forward strand.
AAGACATAACCAATTTCTTAAAATGATTGAAATAACATGAAATTTGAAGGTGGAGGTGGTGTCCCCGCACCATACTCCCGAACTTTAATTTTTTCCATGTCCCATGGAAATGCTTGGTGAGAATCTGCAAAAATGTGTGCCTCTTTGTCTTCACTAGATTACTGCATTGACACCTCTGCTACTTCTTCTTTCTCTATCATCACAACTTCATGTTCTTCATGTTGGAGATTTGATTCTGAACAGTTGATTGATTGTATGTTTGTCATTGATGACAACATATAATACACAACAGTACTTCTGTATGTACTTATCCATATGATGACATGAAGACTTGTGTGGATAGATACATGTTTTTGACATTTTTCTTATGCTATGTTCATACATGCAGACCCAGATATGTTGTTTCAGTAAAGATATGTAATTCTATTATTGACGGTTACAATTCTGGGGGAATAACGGTTTAAGGCCGATGTATGTAACGTGTTTTTGGAGTTGCACTTATCATCAAGATATGCATATGTATATTCATGATTAGTTATGATTTTTTGATATTAATCTAAAGGTGCCAAATGTATTTCAATAAGATTGTAAAGTTATGGTTAAATTGGTGAAGTCGACTTAGTGAAGCAACGTGTCTATTCAGTTTATACTTGCATGGTTGTAATTGTGCTTGCGCACATAGTAAAGCTGACAAGGATGTTATGAAGAGTTTTCTTATAGGTCCCATGATCTCATACTTTGAGAATGTACTTATAGAAGGTCATTTGAGAAGAGAAGAGTTGCGAAAGCTAGAGATAAGAAAATCAGAGCAGAGTGTTAAAGAAGCAGAGCTATATTTATCATATGTTGATAATATAGATATTGAAGTTGAAGCTTTCAAAATACAGATAAGATTGTTGTAGTTCTTTACAAGAGGTTAAAGCATCGGTGCACAAAAGGACCTGATCAGATAATTAGTATCACAAACAGCAGTTCACCTTGTTGATACAGTGTGTATCAAATAACCAAAAGGTTGTAGCCTTCACCACTTAGACAATGAGTCCTTGGATAGTGAGTCCACCACCCCTAACAGGGTTATTGTAAAAGACTCCTAACAAGGTTAGACCCTTAACCAGGTCACTATACTACTACATTGTAATGAACAACTCCTAACAGGGTTGAAAGATCTTTTAACAGGGATTACTATAAACAGTATAGTTCTTTGTGGGTACTAATTCCCACCGGGGTT
>MU225836.1:167212-186325 GCA_018584345.1 Thuja plicata
AAATTTTCCTTCTCTTCTATACCATAAGCCAAATTCCTCAGTATTCTTTAGATATCTTAAGATTCTCTTCACAGTAGTCATATGTGATTCCCTGGGGTTAGCAGAAAATCTAGCAACAATTCCTACTACATGTGCAATATCTGGTCTAGTGTGTACAACATACATGAGTTTTCCTATTATTGATCTATACAAAGTCTGATTTACCTCTGTTGTCTTTTCTTCCTTTGTTAATTTTCATCCAGTAGCCATCAGTGTTCCAACAAGTTTGGAATTTTCCATCTTGAATATTTTCAGGACCTCTTTGATGTATTTGGACTATGTAATGAAAATACCTTCACTTTGTTGAATGATCTGTAGACCAATAAAGAACTTGATCTCTGAATACATAGACATCTCAAACTCTTTTCTCATCTCATCAGAAAATGACTTGCATAGCATATCATTACCTCCAAATATGATGTTATGAACAAATATTTCAGCAATCAAAGTGCTAGCATCAGTATCTTCTTTCAAATAAAGATTACTATTTTCACTAGTCCTTATGAATCCAATACTTATTAGATAGCAATGAAGTCATTCATACCAGGCTCTAGGAGCTTTTTTTAATCCATACAAGGCTTTTTGAAGTCTACATACCATGTTCCTCTTGTCTGGATCCACAAACCCTTTTGGTTGTTCAAGGTATACCTCTTCTTCAAGTATTCCATTTAGGAATGTTGACTTGACATCCATTTGATATGCTTTGAATCCTTTATATGCAGCATAAGCAAGTAGTATTCTTACTCCTTCTAGCCTAGCAATGGGTGCAAAGGTTTCTCCATAGTCTATACCTTCCTTTTGTGCATACCCCTTGCATACTAGTCTTGCTTTGTTCCTTGTGACTTCTCCATTCTCGTTCAGTTTGTTCCAGAATATCCATTTTGTACCGATGGCATTCTTGTCATCTGGTCTTGGCACAAGTGACCATGTTTTGATCTACTCAATCTCATCATTCATAGCACTTATCCATTCTTTATTATCTAGTGTAGTATTGACAGATTTTGGCTCAAACTCACAAATTAAACAATTTGAGTTTAAAGACTTACTTCTTGTTCTTATACTAGCTTTCTTATCTCCTATGATCTGGTCCTTTGGATGGTTCCTTCTTACATATCTTGCAAGTACAAGTATAGCTCTTTGTGTATCAGCTTGATCTTCATTACCTTGCACATTATCTTTATCATTATCCTGACCGTTGGTAATAGCATTCTGACCATCGGTTGCAATATTTTGTTGTTCTGGCATTAAACACCATTGCTCGGGTAGAGTTATGGGTCCTTCACAATATACAAACTTGTTGTAGTCTTCTAGTTCTTTTGTTCTTTCCAGCTCATTCTTTTCTGCAAATTCATCAATCTTTACATTTGCACTCTCAACTATTTTGTTAGAAGCCTTGATTAGACATTTAAAATATTTGCTCTTGGTAGAATACCCCAGAAAAATATCTTCATCACTTTTGGTGTCAATCTTTCCATTTCTATCATCCTTCAAGACATAACATTGACTACCAAATATTTTAAAGTAACTTACAATGGTTGTTTTACCATACCATAGCTCATAAGGTGTCTTCTTTGTGTCCTTCAATTGTACTTTGTTAAGTGTATAAACAGTAGTGCTGACAGCTTCCCTCCAGAAGATTTGGGTGATGTCCTTCTCTATCATCAGTATTCTTGCACAATCAACTATTGATCTATTCCTTCTCTTAGCAATCCCATTTTTCTGTGGTGTCCTTGGTGCTGAAACTTGTCTTTTTATACCATGCTCATTATAGAAATTAGTGAATACATCTGATATAAATTCTCCTCCTCTATCTGATCTTAAACATTTTAGATCCTTACCACTTTGTTTTTCTACCATAGCCTTATACCATTTAAACATCTTGAATGCTTCAGATTTTTCTTTTAGAAACATGACTATCATCATTCTAGAGTAATCATCAACAAAGAGAATAAAATATCTATATCCATAATAGCTCTTTGTCCTCATAGGTCCACATACATCATTATGGACTAATTCTAGAATATCATCAGATGTATGGGTTTTACTTTTGAAACTAGACTTTGTCATTTTACCTTTTTGACAATTTTTGCACATGATGTTGTCTGGCTTTGTCATCCTCGGTAAGCCTCTTACACTTATTCTTTTGCTTATTTTCATCATGTTGTCAAAATTCACATGACACAATTTTTTGTGACACAACCATATGTCTTCATTTCTGGTCATCATGCAAGTGGTGTTAGTATTATTCAGATAGAATAAGTTACCTTTGGTCTGTTCACCGGTACCAATCAGTTTTCCTGATTCATTGAAGATCTTTGCCTTCTTGTTCTCAAATGCTACTTTGTGACTTGAATTATTCAGCTGAGAAACACTCAAGAGATTATAATTCAATCCTTTGACCCAATAAGAATTTTCACATTTAATCAGGTTATTCAGCATTATTGTTTTGTTACCTTCAACTGGACAAGGTGTATCATTTCCCATTCTTACTGTACCACCATTATAATATTCAAAAGTGTTAAACTTTTCTTTGTCACCGATCATATGGTGAGTGTAGCCACTATCTATAATCCAAATATCATTCTTACTAACCTTAGATATGAGTGTAGTTTCTTCATACCTTTCATCTTCATCTGAATCATCCTTCACAGCTACAAATACCATCTCAATGTCATCATCAAGTTCTATGTCAGTATCTTCATCTTTACTTTCACTTTCACTGTCCCTCCTAGATGAGTTTCTATGATTGGATTTGCTTATTTTCATAGAAGACTTAAATGCGGCCTCTAAACTTGGTAAGACACTATTGTCAAAGTTATTCATCTCAAACAAAATTAGTCTACCAATTAAGCTATCAAGAGTAACTATATTGCTTGCTACTACTCTCATTTCTTGAATAGCAAAAACTCTAATAGCATATACAAGCAATAAGGTTCTTAATATTTTACTTACAACTATTTCCTCTTCAAGTGTACCTCCAATGCCTTGTATAGCATTGACTACTTCTTTTATTCTTGTGATGTACTATGTGATGTTTTCTCCTTCTTTCATTCTGACATCATCAAACTTTCCTCTAAGGCTTTCTGCCTTGGCTCTCAAAATATTTGTATCACCTCCATGTACAAGCTTTAGTTTGTCCCACATTTTCTTTGCAGTTGTGTAATCTTTGACATCTTCAAATTCAGCATCAGAGAGTGAGGAAGAAAGCTCTATAACCATGTAGTTATTCTCATGCTTTAGTCTCAATTGATCTACTATCAATGGTCCTATGAGAAACACATATTCAGTATCTAAGTATTGAGTAACATCATTACCAATACCTGATAAGTGGAGTCTTATCATGCTTTGCCATGAAGTAAAGTTGTCTTTGTTCTACTTGGGCACATCTCATCTGTTCATCTTGTGATCTTTACTTAGTCTTGAAACCTTCCTTTTAAGCACACAAGCTCTGATACCAATTGTTAGTAAGAACTGAGAGGGGGAGGTGAATCAGTGGCCTCAAATTTTATCCTTTAAACTTTAACCCACCAATCAATACACCTTAGATTATTAAGTCCCTACAAGATGCATGTCATGAAATACTTTGAAATAATTAACTATCTGTTGGTTTACCTTGTCTGTCCTTATTCTCCATGATTACTGATAATTAGTAAAAATTATTTACTGATACTTAGTAAATATGCAGAGTATACCAATCAATCCAGAAATGCATATGTGAAATGTAAAACAATAAAGTAATAAACCATACACACATAACACTTGGATTTTAACATGGAAACCCTGTTAAGGGAAAAACCACTGGGACCGGTACCCCAAATTTTCACTCTTCTAAAGTGAGCCCTATTAGGGGCCACCCCTGTAAAAGGTTACAAACACATTGTTAAGTGTGACCTTGTTAGAGGATTTTATACATATAGGTTGTCACTTAGTATCTGGCATCTATTTTTCTACCATCCTTGAATCAGCCTCCTTCTTAGATTGTTAATAGGCTTTAGGCAAATCTTGCTACCATCCTTTAATCAACCTTCTTCTTAGGCAGTCAATAGGCTTTAGGAAATTTCAATGCTACTTTCATGAATCAACCTTTTTTGGAAATCTATTAGGATATACCTCAATTATAGAAGATGGTTAAGTCCTACTCTATTAAGAGACTTGATGCTTCAATGGTTAAGCTGAAACACTATGACCTATTTCTAATACAACTTTGAATTGCATATTTTCAGATCTATTTAAGTACAATACCTCTCTGATCAATGTATCAATTCAATTCCCTATGCTCCACACTTTCTACCTTGTAATGTTGTGCTTTACTATTCATTGGTGTCTACAAAATTTTTTAGCTCTCCCTTAGCTTGATTGATCAGGACTGTATGAAGTTTATCCTTCATCAGTTTCTCTTCAGCATCCTCTTTCTATTCACTCCCCTTCTATGTATCTGATTGCTTGTAGAAATGAATTGTGCTTATCTCGTATATAGACATGATATTCCTTAATTCTTGATTCTTGGCGTGAAAAAGAATCCAGCCAAATTGATTTACAGCTTTAACTCCTGATTTATCTTGTAGTTATCTTCTTGCCAACTGTATAAATTTTATTTAAATCAATTACTTAATTGTGGTCAAATAAAAAAACTATTTAAGTCTATCCTTAAGCTCTACTAGCTAGATATTTTTTCATTTTCTAAACTCTCTATTCTGTCAGTCAATTCTGTAGTTCATCATCAGTGACAACTGCCAGTTCTGTCAGTGTAACTTCAGTTAGCTTCAGGATCTCCGTCTGTTGGGCATCATTGGATTTTTCTCGTCGGGCAACTCTATTTTTATCTTGTTGGGCATCCTATTATTTTTCTTCATTGGGAAACACTATCTTTTTCTCATTGGTTATCACTGTGAATTTTTCACTGCCTTTACCGATTGTGTGCACTCCATCGATGTTGTATGTCAATTAGTGAATACTTGACTTTTATGCATTGCTGAAAGCATCATCTTTGTTCCAATGATTATCTTAAGTCTTTGGCATTATGTATATAACCATATAGATGAGATCAAGTTGACATCAATAAAAATACAAACCATTAACTAATTTAATGTCTTGCATCATCTTCAACTTAACATTATCAAACATTCGATCAGTTACATGTCATCAATCATCATGCCACTATCCTCAACATTTCCAATGCACACAAGGAGTGGAGGAATGCTCGTACCACCAATACTACTAAGGACCATTCTATGGGCTCCAGCTCATCTGCCACTCCATGATCGTGCTCTGCCGATCTTGGAGTGTTACTAGATTATTTTTCTTGATCTTTTTTTTAGCAGTATTTTCAGTTTTAAAAATAGTTTCTAATCCCGAAGCTCTAGGAGAGTTTTTTGGGTTTTTAAGTTGTAAGTTTTAAACTAATGGATATATATAGCTAGAGAAAAATTTGAAATGGCCGATAATAATTTTGGTAGAATAGAATAGAAAGACTTAGTGATCTTTTAGTTTAGTTTTTTGGTGAATTTCTGAGATTTACTTTAAAGATTGCTTTCTGAAATCAATGAAAAGAAAAACTTTGGCTGTTATAAATCTGTTGGTTTATATTGGTGAATGGATCTCTGTTGGGATATCTCTAGTTGATTAGAATTCCTTCTTAAAGTAAATCTTTCTTAGCCTTAGTCTATTAATTATTGCAATTTCATGTTATGAGATGTGTAGTAAATAGAATTCTGTGGAATTTGTAGTATCTATACATTTCTTTCATTACAGTGATTGGAACGTTCTTGAATGTGAATTAGTGTGAATGCCTTATTTACTTTGAAGTGAAAAGTATGTTTTTTGGCAAATGCAAGTTTGATCTTTAAAAATTCATTGAAAATCTATTCGGGAGTTGTACCATAATTTAGAGGATCAGTATTATGTATGTCTGATGCAACTATTAGTATGAGATTAATATTTCCTTTATGGGCTACAGAGTGAAGAATTAATTATATAAGAAAAGGATAATTTCATTTACTAATAGATTTTTGACGACTCCGCTGGGGAGTCTGATACAAAGTAAACTAGTGCTAAATAATTTTAATCTAATGAATGATCATGGTTTTGTCTGCTATCATCTTTCCTAATCAAGAAGAAATACCACCAGTTCTGCAACCTAATTTGAATTTTCAAGATACACAAGAAGACAGTATTTTTGATTTAAATACCCTAGCTTGGAATTCAAGAAATAGAAATTAGCAATATCAATAGGTTCTTCTGGTCCTAGAAGAGGTGGAAGGCATAGGTGAGTGGCTAATAATCTTACCCATTTCCCAAGAGGCAGAAATAGTAAACAGAGTGGCTCAGAGACCATAAAACCTTTTCATTTTGAATTCTTGACCTTATACTAGATCCCAAAGGAGGGAAGGCATCTTTGATACTTTTTTCAAGAATTAAAAAATATCTGATTCCCTATAATCTATACTCCTAAGAGAAAGGCCAAAAGTATACCTTCCTCTCCCCCCAAGACTTCTCCCAGTGTGTCTCATTCTTCTCATATGTGGCAAGCCTTGACCTTGTCTGGTATCCAAGCCCCTGTTGAAGAAAATTATTCAATTGTGTATTGTCATTGATGCTATACAAATGTATACACAAATATATTGATGTTACACAAATGCCTAAACCTAACTGAGCATAGTTAGTGTATGCCAAGATCTCTCGGGCATTGAAGGAGACTCCAGTATCAGCCAAGTCATTTGCAGTATTAACCGAGCTCAGTTGGTTATTGAAGGAAGTTTTGTATTAACCAAGTTCACTTAGGCAATACAGTAATTTTAGTTTCAGCTAAGTAATGGTCGAGCATCGAAGGATTATAGTGTTAACAGAGTTATGCATTTAGTGTTAGCCGACCTACAGCAGTTTAAACTTTATGTTTAATTGGTTAATAGCAGCTGACAAAATTGATTTTTATTGTTTATTTGGAAGGGTATTCAAGCCAACTTGAAAAAGGTTATCATATATATACAATTTCAAGTTTGGATTGAATAGCATGTAGAGTTTTGATATGAAGAGCGAAGGTGAAGTAAGAAGGAATTATGATTAAGGACATAATATCCAGACCGAGCTGCAAAAGAATATTTGATCAGTGAGGATCTAGTTAAAGCCAGAATAGAGATATAAATATATAAATTTAGTTGTTTCTTCAATCAGTTCAACTCATTGTCACTCTCTAACAATTGTAGCAGTGATCCAAATCTCTTAATAGAGTAGACTTAATAGTCTTTCATAAATCCTCTCACAAGGTGGCATTTCTACATTGAATTGTTTGAAGACCTCTAACAAGGCCACTCCTAATAGGGTGATTAAATCCTCTAACAGGGTCACACCTAATAGTTTTCTTTGTAACCTTTAACAAGGTTGGCTCCTAACAGGGCTCACTTCAGAAGAGTGAAAAATAGTAACTAGTTGCAATTTATGGTTTTCCCAAATTAGGTTTCCATATTAAATCTTGGTGTCATCTGTGTACCTATTATTTTCTTTATGCTTTATGTTTCTGCACTTTGTCACTAAAGGTTAATCACATTTAATATCTTAAGATTTCTTTGTTAACTGAGTTACAGCAAAATATCTTTTATTAACCAAGCAGAGTGATAAGTTTGATTAAGACATCTGAGGGACTTGGATTTTTTTGTGGTAACTGATTCACCCCTCCCCACTCAGTTACTCAACTCATTTCCAATAATTGGTATCATAGTTATTGGTTATTTAAGGGAAGGTTTCAAGGCCTAAGCTAAAGATCAAAGATGTCTTATAAAAGGGAGATCCCCAAGCTTAACAAAGACAACTTTCCTGCATGGCAAGAGTTGACATCTATCTACTATTGGAGATAATGGTTTGCAATTATTGGACAACATGTATATGGAACCACCTAGACCTATGTCTATGGATCAGATGGTGGACATGAAGAATCATAACATAATGAAGATGGATATAGTTTCTTCACTCAGCTATTTGGAATTTGATGAAGTCAAGGACTCCCCTACTACCTATGATATGTGGAAAAAATTGCATGAAATCAATAGAGGAGATGAAAATGTAAAGAGAGCCAAAAAAGAGAGTCTCAGAGGTCAATTTGATCAGATGAAAATGAAAGAAGGAGAAGACATTACAAAATACAGTGAAAGAATCAAGAAAAGTGGCAGTGACATCAGAGATACTGGATGAAAGATTGAAGACAAAACAGTGGTTAGTAAGGTATTGAGAACTTTACTTCCTATCTATGTAATTAGAGTTATAGCTATTCAAGAGATGAGGTGTAGTAATTATATAACTCTAGATGCATTGGTTGGAAGGCTAACAGCTTTTGAGTTGGACAATTTTGATAATTATTCTCCTAATCCTAGAAATTTTGAGTCTAGATTCAAAGCTAAATTAAGCCTTGGTAAAATAGATAGAAACTCAAAAGGAAAATAGATTGACAGTGATAGTGATGATGAATCTGATGATGAATATCTAGAAATCATTGAAGCACTACTTCCAAAGAGATATTCCAAAGGGAAAGGAAAGTACAAAGGAAGAATACCATTGTTTTTATTTTCATGTGACTAGGTTGGCCACATTGTAGCTAAGTGTCCAAACAAAGAAGAGAAAGATGAGAGAAAGTTCAACAAGTACAAAGGTAAGAAAGATTTCAAAACTTACAAAGCTACAAGGACAAAGGTAAGAAATCTTGTTATATTGCAAAATATTATGATAGTAATGAAGATGATGATGAAATGGTTTACATTGCTATTAAGGATGAGTCAAATAATGAAGAAAATAAAAAGACTACACTTTTATCTCTTGTTAATGACACTTGGATAATTGATAGTGGTTGTTCTCACCACATGACTAGTGATAAAACAACATTTCAACATCTTGAGCACTATGATGGTGGGAGTGTCAGATTTGGAAATAATGAACCTTTCTATGTGAAAGGTAAAGGTTGTATTGCTCTAATTGAAGGAATCAAATGTGATAATGCTTATTGGGTTGAAGGACTAAGGCGTAATCTACTGAGTGTAGCACAAATCAATAACATTGATTTCAATGTAGAATTCATGAATGGTAAGACCAAGCTCCTACATGGTAAGGGAAACCTAGTTGGAACTAGAAAGCAAACAAAAGGTAATCTATTCTATCTTGATCTCACTAAAAGTTCATGATTTATTGCACAAGTAGAAGAAAGTTGGGTATGGCATAAAAGATTGTGTCATGTGAATTTTGATAACTTGGTCAACATAAGCAAGAATAGAAGAGTAAGAGGTATTCCTATTTTGAAGAAACCTGAGCTAGAAATGTGCAAACAATGTCAAATTGGGAAGATGGGAAAAACTAGTTTCAAGAGCAAGAATTACAATACTGAAGAAGTATTGGATTTAGTGCATACTGATCTATGTGGACCAACTAGAACAAAAAGTTATACTGGAGAGCATTATTTCATTCTATTTTTTTATGATCATTCTAGAATGATGACTGTTATGTTTCTCAAAGAAAAATTAGAAGCTTTTCATAAGTTTAAGTGGTACCTTGCCAGAGTTGAGAAGGAAACAGGAAAGAAACTAAAGTGCCTAAGATTTGATAGAGGGGGTGAATTCATTTCTAATGATTTCAATGAATTTTGTAATGAAAGAGGAATCAAAAGACAAGTATCTGCCCCTGGTATACCACAACAAAATGGAATAGAAGAAAGAAGAAATAGATCTATTATGGATTGTGCAAGGACCTTGATGATTGAAAAGAATGTTGCAACCAAATACTAAAAGGAAGCTATCAGCACTACAGTTCACACCTTGAATAGAGTTCAACTGAAGAACGGTACTGATCAAACACCCTTTGAATTATATGGCTATAAACCCAATGTTCGTTATTTCAAATTATTTGGAAGTAAATGTTACATCTTGAAGGAAGAAAGAAATGGAAAATTTGATGTCAAAGGTGATGAAGGCGTATTCCTAGGCTACTCTTGTAAAAGAAAATAATATCAATGTTTTAATCTTTCTACTCATAAATATATAGAAAGTGTACATAAAAATATTGATGAGTTTGGAGAGAGAAATGAAGAACAAAGTAGTAAAAAGCCTAAGAACTACAAGAACTTTGTGTATATGAACTATATACTATACCTAAGACACAAGAAAGGGTAACTGGATAAAAATCATGCCAACCACTGAATTCATAAACACAAACTTTGTTATAACTAGTACAACCTGAGTTGCAGCCTGTGCAACCCAAGCTGCTAACAGTTGCAACCGAGTCTCGAACAGAGGCAACTAAGTCTCAGATAGAGGAAACTGAGTCTCAGACAGAGGAACCTGAGTCTCAGTCAGAAGACAAGAATAGAATGTTTAAGCATGGTGAACCAAGTGAAGCAAGCCTAGAATCAAAGAAGGAACCTGTACTTTCCAAATATGTCAAAAGGCATCATACACCTGAGAAAATAATTGGAGATCAAACATAAGGTATAATGACAAGGAAAAAACTTAAAGGTACATGTTTGCTTAGTGAATTTGAACCTAGATCCATTCAAGATGTTTTGAATGATGAAATTTGGATATAATCCATGAATGAAGAGATTGAGCAGATAGAAAAGAACAAGACCTAGACTCTTGTGCCCAGACCAAAAGGCAAGAATGTGATTGGTACTAAGTGGGTTTTAAGAAACAAGTTGAATGAAAAAGGTGAAGTTTCTAGAAACAAGGTAAGATTAGTGTGTAAAGGATATGCTCAAGAAGAGGGTATTGATTATGGAGAAACTTTTTCTCCTGTAGCAAGATTTGAAGGAGTTAGAACTCTTTTGGCATATGCAGCACATAAAGGAATCAAGGTATACCAAATAGATGTAAAATTTGCATTCTTGAATGGAATTCTGGAAGAGGAAGTTTATATTGAGAAACCTAAAGGTTTTGTTGATCCTAACAAAAATAATATTGTTTGTAAATTGCACAAATTTTTGTATGGACTGAAGCAAGCTCCTAGAGCTTGGTATGAAAGACTGCATGGTTACCTAGTAAGTATTGGATTTCAGAGAACTAATGATAATAGTAGCTTGTACATCAAAGAAGGACCTCAAAACAAGATACTATTAGTAGAGATATTTGTTGATGATATACTATTCACTGGACATGATGATTTATGTAAAGCATTCTTTGAAGCAATAAGTAAGGAATTTGAGATGTCTATGTTTGGAGAAATCAAATTCTTTGTTGGTTTACAAGTTCATCAGATGAAGGATGGTATCTGCATTACTCAGTCTAAATACATCAAAGAGATATTGAAAAAAATTGGAATGGAAGATTCCAAACCAGTTGGGACACCTATGTCTACTGGACATAAGTTGTCTAAGGATGATGATTCAAAGGAGGTAAATCAGACTACCTAAAGATCCATGATTGGTAAACTTCAATATGTTGTTCACACTAGGCCTGATATTGCACTAGTAGTTGGTATTGTTGCAAGGTTTTCAGCTAATCCTAGAGAGAATCATTTGATGGTTATCAAAAGGACTTTTAGATATCTTAAGGGAATTAAAGTTTATGGATTATGGTATAAGAAAGGAGGAAAATTTTATTTGAAGACTTTTACTGATGCTAATTGGGAAGGAGGTGTTGATGAAAGAAAGAGCACTAGTGTTGAAGTGTTCTTTCTTGGAAATAGGTTAGTCTCTTTGACTAGCAAGAAATAGAATTGCATTTCTCAGTGTACAACAGAGGTAGAGTATGTTGTTGTAGCAGTGAATTGTTCAAATATCATATGGTTCAAATATTTTTTTTAGGTATGAAGGAGGAAATCAAAGAACAAGTTGTTATCTACTGTGACAACACTAGTGTTATTAACATTTCAAAGAACCCTGTGATGCATACTAATACTAAGCATATTGCAATTAGTATCATTTCTTGAGAGAATTGGTTCAGGACAAGGAAGTAAGGTTGGAATATGTGAATACTAAAGAACAAATTGCAGACATATTCACAAACCTTTACCTAAGGATGCATTCTTGTGTCTTAGAGGAAAGATAGAGGTGATTCCCATAATTGAGGCTCACTAAAGCACAGATTAGTGATGCATCAACTGAGCTATAGTGTAGATCTAACAAGTTGATGTAGATTGTCAGAGCTTTTTTCATATGAATCAGTACATTAGGTACATTAAAACTTCATTGGATGGAGTCTTTGGTGTGGGATGTCAAAGAGGGAGAGATTATTGATGTCATGCCAAAGAAATTAGTATATTAGAGCAAGAAATTTTATAAGAGACAAATATTAATGTAAGAGGGAGAAATCTGTATATAAGTGACTGTGAAGACAGAGGGAGTTTTCTAGATGAGAAGCAGAATGAAACTAAGGACACTATAAATTTTATCCTTGCTTCTATTGCTCTAAAATTATTTGTATAATGACATGTTGTGTTGCCATCAATGCTATAGAGGGATATTTTTGAAGACAATTATTCAATTGTGTACTGTCATTAATGTTACACAAATGTATTGATGTTACACAAATTTATAAACCTAACCGAGCACAGTCAGTGAATGTTGAGCTCTCTTGGGAATTGAAGGAGACTCTAGTATCAGCCAAGTGATTTGCAATATTAACCAAGCTCGGTTGGTTAATGAAGGAAGTTTTGTATTAATCAAGTTCACTCAGACAATACAGTAAGTTTAGTTTCAGCCAAGTAATGGTCAGGAATCAAAGGATTACAGTGTTAACTAAGTTATGCATTTAGTGTTAGTCGACTTACAACAATTTATACTTTATGTTTAATTATTTAATAGAATCTGACATATTTTCATTTTTGTGTTTATTTGGAAGGTTATTCAAGCCAAATTGACAAGGGTTATCATATATATACAAGGTCAAGTTTGGAATGAATAGCATGTAGAGTTTTAATATGAAGAGTGAAGGTGAAGTAAGAAGGAATAATGACTAAGCATAGAATATCCAGACTGATATGCAAAATAATATTTGATCAGTGAGGATCCAGTTAAAGACAACATATTTCTGAATCAGCAAAGTCAGTTGTTTCTTTAATCAAGTCAACTCATTGTTACTCTTTAACAATTGTAGCAGTGATCCAAATCTCTTAACAGAGTAGACTTAACAGTCTTTCATAAATCCTCTCACAAGGTGGCATTTCTACATTGAAGTGTTTGAAGACCTCTAACAAGGACACTCCTAACATGGTGATTAAATCCTCTAACAGGGTTACGCCTAACAGTTTGTTTTGTAACCTTTAACATGGTTGGCTCCTAACAGGGATCACTTCAGAAGAGTGTAAAATAGTAACTAGTTGCAATTGGTGGTTTCCCAAATTGGGTTTCCATGTTAAATCTTGGTGCCATATGTATAGCTGTTATTTTATCTATGCTTTATGTTTGTGCACTTAGTCACTAAAGGTTAATTACATTTAATATCTTAAGATTTCTTTGTTAACCGAGTTACAACAAAATATCTTTTATTAACCAAGCAGAATGATAAGTTTGATTAATATATATAAGGGACTTGGATTTGTTTTTTTGGTAACTAATTCACCCCTTCCATCTCATTTACTCAACTCATTTCCAACAGCCCCACCTCTTGTGACTATTTATCCAACTGCAATCATGGCACAGCCTTGGGAACAAGCAGTAGGTCCTCTGAATCTAGGAGGAAATCATAATTTTCCTAAAGGAGATAGAGAATTCCTACCTAAATTCTATGGGGATGGGAAAATGGCAACTGAGGATCATCTCAATGCTTTCAAAATAGCCTGTGGGATTTTGGTTGTTCAACATGAGGATGTGGTTGTTAGACTTTTCGTACAAACCCTCTCTGAGTCATCCATTGATTGGGTCTATCACTTACCTAATGGTCATATCACCAACTAGGATAGTATGAAGAATTCCTTAAAGACTCATTTTAAAAGTGTGTCAGATGAACACTCTCTACTCACACAACTTACTCAACTAAAGAAAGAGATACATGATCTGATGAGAGAGTTCATAGAAAAACTTAATAAAATCATTCATAATATCCCTCAAGCAAAAAGACCCACCCCTAAAAATCAAAAGGAATTCTTTCAAAATGCTATGCCACCTAACATTGTCTTTCACTTGAGAAGAAAGAGTAGCCAATTTGTAGGCTGCCCAAGAGATGTTCATTGAATGAGAAGATGATTTGATAACTGTAGGGAAGTGGAGAAAGGATATTCAGATACCTAATGCACAAAATTCTACCCACTCTAATCCTTTGCTACAAAGACTAGTGAATGATGTGATTAATATTAAAAGGTAGTTACCAAAAGGAGGTACTAATCTCCCTTCCCCATATAGAGATATCCCTAGGGGAATGAATAATCAAGCTGGTCCTAGCCATAGCAATCTAGGGTGCCCCTCATTGGAATAGAAGATGCTAGAAGCTCCCCCTAGAAGAGATAATATGTGCACTTTTCACCTCACTGATGATCATGATGGTATCACTTGTCCTAAGATGATTTGGTCCATGCAGATGCATGTTAACAAAGAATTGATTGAAGAATCATTCAAAGATGTAAAAATTCCTCAGTTATCTGGCGGCTCAGGAAACTATTATATGGAATATGAATCTAACTCTGAATGAAGAGGTAATATTTTAGTAAGTATTAAGGACCCTACATGTATGGTATTGACCAGAGGTCATCAAAATTCTCAACCCAATGACTCACCATCAACCTCATAGTGTTGGGGTAAAGGTAAGGATCTCTTCTCTAAGACTCCATTTTTTAAAAATTAGAACTCTAAAGAAGATGAATTGCCAAAGAATTATGACTCTAATTCTTCCTTTGATATTGTTGATTTTTGTGAAAATTCCAAAATAAAAGTATCCCCTGCAAAATACCTTAGGATGAACCCAAAGGAATTAGAAAGACTTGTGAACTATGTCAAATCAGGATAGCCCTCTTTGAATTATGTAGCTAATGAAAATGCTCATGCAGTCCTGACAGATCAAGCTACTTTAGCCACTGAATCTGCTAAAGATACTAATCTTTCCCTTGGACTTAAACTAGAACCTTTTTAATTATCTTTGTTTATCCATGGTTACAAATTGAATAATTGTGTCATAGACTCTGGAGCATCTGACAACATAATGTCTGCATCTTTTGCAAAGGCCCTAGACCTTCCCTTGACGGCAACCTTTGGAAAATGTTACACTATGGATTCAAAACAAGTCCCATTGGTAGGTTAGATTAAAGATGCCCAAGTGGCCCTTGTAGCCTATCCTACTAAGAAAATAAAGTTTACCATTATTTTTGCTGACATCTCAACCAGTTATGGGATGCTTTTAAGTAGGACATTTTGTAGGGACCTTGGAGGTGAAATCAAACTAGACTGATCCCAGGCTACTATTCCCATGGGAAATAAAACAAATTGCCTTACAGCCTAAAGGAAAATTTGAATAAACTATGTTTCCATTTGAGGATTCTAAATCTCATATCCTTTATCAAGAGTGTGATTTACTACATGATCTCTTAAGTGACAAATGTAGTAGAGTGAATAGTGTATGAAACCAATGATTTGTGGTCCTTGGAGTTTGATGGCAGCTATGCTTCTATTGGCTCTGGAGCAAGAGTAGTGTTGATATCCCTAGAAGGAGATATATTTCCTCGGGCATTCAAGTTAGAGTTTAATAACACAAATAACAATGTTGAGTATGAGGCACTCTTGCTTGGCATTGAAGAAGCAAAGAAGATGGGAGTAAAAATACTCAAGGCTAAAGGAGATGAAGAATTACTGGTAAGGTAGGTAAGGGGAAGATATTAAGTGAAGAATGAAATGCTCAAACATTACAAGAACTAGGTTTGAGATGAGATCGAGGAATTTGAAGCCTTTTCTATAGAGGCTATTCCTGGGGACCTAAATAGCAGGACTGACTCTTTGGCAGTTTTAGCATCCTTGTTATTGCCACATTTAGATTTCAAAGAGAATTCCTATAGGATTGAGATGGTCCATAGACTGAGGGTTCTAGATAAGCTAAGCATTGGTAGTTTTTCCAAGATGATAAATAGATAGACAAATTTTTGCAGATTGTCAAAGTTTTTAGAACAACCTACTTTGAAGGGTCTCACTCGACCCGTGAGAAATTTTTCCTTGATCTAGGTAAATCCATAAATGAAGGGATTGTTCAGTTAAAAGGAAACTGCATCCCCAAGGGTCTTATTTCCCTTGAAAATTTTTTTGATAGACATGATGCTACTAAAAAATCACCCCCCCCCCCATGAGAATACTGATCAAGGTGATTTTGAGAAGGTAGATATTGTGTGCTAAAAATGTGTCACACTTCTATGAGTCATTGTATCCAAGATTTCTCAAGAATGAGGTCTCGAATGGTGACTCATAGCTCTCTATTCATGGAGTGCAAGGGTTTGTAATGGAGGCCCTCAAATTGCCCTACTTTGTTCCCATGCAATTACACCATAAAATGAGAGATTCAAAGGGGAAAAGCAAGAGTGCTAGTCTCCATGATCATCAAGTATGCATGCAAATAAAAATGGAAGCTATTCTATATGATAACAATGCAAGATTATTCTATGAAAGGAAATACAAATGCAAGATTAATCTATGAAAGGAAACATGAATCTAATCTAACATGCAAGTGCAAGATTAATCTGAATGGATTGCCATGGGGCATGAGAGAAGAATACAAGAAGAGAGAAGTTGCAATATCCAAGCTTAAGTGCTCAAATTCTCCTCCAAAATTGCTCTCCAAACCTGCAGCATAACAATAGCATTAAAAATATGATTATCTTGATTTCTTGATTATCCAAATTAGAAGGAGAGGTTTTCATTTTAAAGAGCAATAGATGGTGGAGATTAAGAGGCAAAAAGAAATGAGCAATGGTGGAGATTAAATCTTGGTTGGTCCATGTGCTCATATCTTCAAAAGTAAAATCAAAGGCTATGATTAAGAGGCAAAAAGCCCACCACTTAGGAATATGTGTGAAGAAAAAGGAGCTTTATTAATTTTTATTTAATTTATTTCCTTTTTCAACAAAGAGGGATTTAAGTGGGGGTTTTTTTTAATTAAAAGAGGGATTTTCTTTTAATTAAATAAGATTATTTTATTTAATTAAAAAGAGAGATTTTAATTAAATAAGATAACATTATTTATTTAAGAAAGATTTTAATTAACTAAGATAAGATTATTTAATTAAAAGAGATTTCAATTAAATAAGATTATTTTATTTAATAAAAAGGAATTGTTTTCTTTTAATTAAATAAGATAATTGATGAAATGATGAAATGATCAAACCTTAGGAAATATTGAAATAATTAAATTAATTACGATTTGATCAAGGAAATTGATTTGAATTAAAATATTGCAAAGCATTGATTCAGGAATTTGATAAATTGATTCTGATCATTTGATAAATTGAAGAATGAGGGCACATAGTCTAGGCAACCATGTTAGGGTGCATATAGATATAGGTGAAGGAAAAGACCCTAAACACATAAATTTAGGCAAATGTTGTATGCCTGATGATAAGAGAAGATTCACTAGCTTGTTAAAAGAGTACAAAGACGTTTATGCTTGTTCTTACCATGACCTTAAGAATTTTAAAGGGGAAAAGTTTCAACACCATATTCCTCTTAAGCCTGGAACTATGCCTTTCAAACAAAAGCTAAGGAATTACAATCCAAAAGTGTCCGAAGAAATTAAAAAGGAGGTGGAAAAGATGTTGCAAGCCCAAATCATTTATCCCATACACCATTCCACCTGGGTTACAAACATAGTACCTGTAAGGAAAAAAAAAATGGAGATTTAAGGATTTATGTTGATTTTAGAAACTTGAATCAGAGTAGCCTGAAAGACAATTACGGTCTCCATATCATGGACCATATTTTATAGACTGTGGTAGGCTCAGCAATGGTATCTATGTTGGACAAGTTTTTCAGGTATAATCAAATCAAGGTAGCCGATCAGGATCAATATAAAATAGCTTTCACCACACCATGGGGTGTGTATTCTTACAATTGTATGCCCTTTGGGTTGATCAGTGCAGGTGCTACCTTTCAAAGAGTCATGAATTCTTCCTTTAGTCACTTAATAAATAGGGTAATTGTGATTTAACTTGATGATTTAATAGTCTTTTCTAAAAGACGCAAAAATCACCTAAGGGATTTAGGAGCAGTTCTGCAGAGATGTAGGGAGCATGACATATCCTTGAATCCTAAGAAGTCTATTTTTGGGGTTATGGAAGGGAATTTGTTAGGTCACATCATGTCAAATGAAGGGATTAAAATTGATCTTGAAAGGGTGATGGCTATTATGCAGCTTGGGCTACCCTCAAATAGAACTCGTTTCAAGTCATTTTTTGGGCAGGTCAATTTTCTCCAAAGATTCATCCCTGATTTCGTAGAAATAAACAAATACATAGTTAGCCTTTTAAGTGAGAAAAAACCTTTTAAGTGGGATGTTGAGGTTTTTAAGGCATTTGAAGAGGTTAAGAAAGCCATAGCATGCGCTCCTACTTTGATAAATCCAGACTATAAAAAATATTTCATTGTTTATTGCTATGCATCATAGCACATATTGTCTGGAATACTGTTGCAAAAAAATGATAAGGAAGAGGAAGTACCTATTGCTTTTATGAGCATACCCATTAAAAAACATGAGTTGAATTATCCTCTGGTGGAGAAACAGGCCTATGATATGGTAAAGGTAGTAAAATATTTCAGATATTATATCTTGCATTCTCACTCTACTATTTATGTTCCCACTTTCGCTGTGAAAGATGTCCTCACCTAACAAGAAATAGGGATGAACAACCTGTTGGAAATATTCAGGACTAACCAAGTTACTAAGAGGGGAGGGGTGAATCAGTAACACTTAAAACTTTAAATTATTTCTACACTTTTATATTCTTTAACCATTTATTCATCTAATCTACTGCAAGCATGAAAATATAATTAACACAAAGATTTGGTGACCCAAAAACCTTCCAAATAGAAAGTAAAACTAGGGTGGGGATGGTACCCACAAAACTTTGGTACTGCAGTATAAAGTTGGCCGGTTAAGGCTTACAATGATCACTTCTGATGATCTGCCCTGTTAGAAGCAA
>MU225836.1:193120-214600 GCA_018584345.1 Thuja plicata
CGGTGAGCTTTACTGAATACTCGGTATAGGCTTGTGGACTGATTGATGTGCTCGGTAAGCATTCAAAATTGAATAAGTGTTTTCACTAAGTGCATTCACTGATGACAAATAGATCATTATTCCAACACAACCGAGCTACTTGGATCACAAGAATTCAAGAATTTGATCTAGAAATCCACCATACCACATTAGTTTGGGAATAAGGTTTATGCAAAATGATGGTTGAACAAGTACCTAAAGAGGAAGTACTCTTGTCTATTTTTGTTAGTTTGCAAGACACATGGTTTTTAGACGTGGCATTTTATCTGACATACAAAGATTTCTTAGCACATTTAAGTCCTAAGGAGAAAAGGAATCTTAGGCTCAAGGCTACAACGTATATTATTGTTGATGACATTCTCTATAAAAAATGTTTGGATGGGGCATTTCTTAGGTGTGTTGATAAGGAACAACAAGAGAAGTTTCTTATGAAATTTCACAACAAAGTGTGTGGCGGTCATTTTTCTTCAATAGTGACTGCTTTCAAGATACTCAGGAGCTTCTAATACTAGCATGGAATGTTTGGAGATGCCTATATATGGGTAGAAAATTGTGAAAAGTGTAATCTTTTTAGCAACAAGACACAGCAGGCGGCTTTTCCTCTGAGGCCTGTCATTGTTGAAGAACCCTTCAAGAAGTGGGGGTTAGATTTTGTCAGCCCAATTAATCCACCATCAAGTATTGGCCACACATATATCTTGACCGCCATAGATTACTTCACCAAATGGGTTGAATAAGTCCCTATCAAGAAAACCACGTCAGAGGTGGTATGTGAATTTCTGAAAAACTTACCTAGTCAGATTTGGGACTCCCCAAAAGATAGTTACAGACAATGCTACTAATTTATCTTCTCAATAATTAAAGTTGTTTTCTTATGATCATGGCATTTACTTATCACATGCGCTGACTATTACCTGCAAGGGAATGGTCAAGAAAAATAAAATAACAAAAACCTAATAAAGATCATGTGGAAATTAGTAAATGAAAATACCATAGATTGGCATAAGAGGCTTTTTGAAGTTCTCTAGGTGGATTGTACCACTCCTAAAAGGGCAATCAGGATGTCACCATTTGAATTGGTATATGGTACCGAGGCACAACTTTCATTGCCTCTAGAGTTGGCCTCTGCAAGATTACAAATGGTGATAGAAGATCAAATCTTTCAGGGTGCATTGGAAAAAAGAATCATGTACCCCAACAAGATTTAGGAAGAGAGAGAAGAGATGGTGAGTTGTATAGCATTGCATCAGGCCCGGGTCAAGAAAATTTTTTATCAAAAGGCCAGACACTGAAATTTAATGAAAGGAGACTAGGTATTATTGTGGGACAAAAGGAGGGAACCCAAGGGTGCCCATGGAAAATTTGAATCATTATGGAAAGGTCCTTTCATCATCAGTGAAGAATTGTGGAGAAATTCTTTCAAGCTACAACACCTTGATGGTACTTTCTTTCCCTTGACCTTTAATGGTCAGGATTCAAAATTATTTTAGTTGTAAGTGGTTTTTTTCGCCTTTATGTACATATCTGCTTGGTGTGTTATTTTCTTTCATTTCCTTTCGGTTTTTCTTTCTTCTCTTGTTCTCTTTTTGTTTTCTATTTTCTATTTTCTTTTTTTTGGCCTTTTTATTTTGACTCTTTGTTCTGTGAAACCAAAGCCATTAAGTTCATCCTTCATCCTCAAGAGTCCTTGTCCCTAGTCAGAGCCATTGTTACCCCTCATTTTTGTTCATTGATCATTACTTAGATTCTTTCAAAAATATCCTTTAAATATTTTTTGAGCTAGCTTCAGTATGGTTGTTTTTCATTCTTTGTGTGTTCCTCCTGTCGGTTGAACTTGAATCTTGAACTAGCCTAGTTCAAGTTTCAATAATACCCCGCGATATTTTTTTCTTTGGTTGTTTTCATGTAAAATAAGCAGCATGGTTTGCAAATCTTGTCTATTCGTTGATCTTGAATCTTGAACTAAGGATAGTTCAAAGTTCAAGGTTAAATTGTGCCTTACAGCATGATTTTTATTTTAACAATCATTATTTCCTTTATTTTTTCTTACCGCTTGTTTTTATCTCTTTAGACATGCCAAGGGGTAGTTGTGTCTTGTCTCAAATTGAACTTAATTTTTGAACTTACTTAGTTAAAGGTTCATTGTTCAAAAGATGTTTTCAAAGCTAAGAGGAGGAAAAGGCGGTGGTGATGTGGCAATGATGTTATGAAAATGATAGCTAGCAGAGAATGTGGCATCTGTGCATGGCACGGATATGACAATCATGAGAAGTGATGTTTGAATGTCATTTCACTCAAGGGGAAGTACGGTAATTAATGCGATGATCAAAGAAAACATATTTTCATCATTAATTAAAATTCTTTACTGGCAGTTTATCATTAATTACAAATCTCCCACGATTTTGAGAAGGGTTAGTAAATAAATGGGTGACATTTAGCTTGGTTTTCTATCATGGTAAAAACTTTTCTTGCGAAAGTAGGAGTATCAAAGAAGATGAGGTATCACCTTCTTTCTCAAAGCTTAGGGAATTTGCATAAACAAACAAGTTAGTTGTCTTTCCTTGGTGATCCTAATTCAAGTTGAAGCTTTTGTAATTTTGAAGTAAAAAAAAAAGTTTGTAGAACTTCTCTGTTCTCTTTGTTCTTCTTTCTTTGTGTCAATATCTTGGTTCTCCATGAAGCCTCCACTCCCAAATTTTGGGCATACTTCTTGCCTAATCAGTTCCCTGTCAGAGTTTGATGACACATCCATACATTCAGGAGCATTGGAAGAAATTAGGGACAAAATTAAAAACCCAGTCCCTGGTTCAATGATAAAGAAAGTAGTTCAAAGTGAGCTAGCAGAAGCTGTCACATTTCCCATAGAGACTTGATGCCCTCAATTGATAGTAGAGTGTGCCAAGCGTTACAGTAGGGAGGAGAAGTGTATCAAGAAGATAGATGGGAGCCCATTGGTTTTTATAACTAGAGATGTGATTCAAACATTAATGGGTATTTGTGAGAAAGACCCCTATGATGGATGGATGACTGCTTCTTCTCAGTCTATTTTCTCAACCCAGCAACAAGTTTATAGGAATGAAATTGCATAGCAATGCTGAAAGCACAAAGAGGAGGGTCTAGGCTACCTAAATGCTTGACTATAGACCACTTTAAACCTATAGGTTGGATAATTAGTCATATTACTCAACAGAATCAAGGGTAACCAGCACACAATTTTTGGCAAGATTGGATGTATTTTTACATTCAGATAACCCTAAGTGGCTAGAGATTTACTGACTGGGCTGACACTATTGCAGATGAACTTCATTATCAATTGGGAAATTTCTCAGGGAGGAGTAGTTTTCACATGTCCTCATACTTATTCTATGTGTTGGCATGCACCAGAGAATGGCAAGGCCTCTTTTACGAACTGCATGTTCCAAATATTAAGGTATACGACTATTATCCTAATTTTCAAAGGGAGTTCTACACTGATAACTTCATGAAAGTAAATGGAATCTTTTCTATGAGGTTGGTCTTTGAGTTACAGGGGAATACTAAATAGAGAATGTCAGAAGAAGCTAAGAGATTCATTAACACTTATGGGAGTTATTTATCTAGTTTAGAAGATTCAATTACACTAGGCTTGGAGGATTTGAAGGTCAGCCATTGAGGATTCCAAGGTATGCTCTAGATAGCCATGTCATAACTGAAGTAGGTCGTAAATTGGCTTATGTGCATAAGGGTGTGAAAGATAAGAAGGATCAGGAAAATTAAGGCTTCCCCATTGAGCTTGGGTTCTACACTTGTAAAACATCCTCAAATGCCCTCAGCCTCGAATTAGAATTGAAAAAATTAAATTTGAAAACTTTTGAAGCTAGGAACGATTTTGACAGCAAGGGTTATGCAGCCAAACACTTTAATTTTCCTATTGAATTTCAACATCTTCCTCAAATGGAAGACTATTGAGACAATGGCAGAGATGAATTCAAGGTAAGAAGAAGGGAGTGGTCGAGAATCACTCTCACCCAAGTTGTTACATTAAGAATAGACCTTGATATCACAAGGATAGAAGAAGAGAAAGGTGAAGAGAGAATCGATGATCAGTTTGAAACTACAGTTAGGGGAACACCTTTTCCTAAAGTCAAAAGGAGTATTGATGAAAGAGACAACATACACATCAAAACTCTCAGTGTGATCAAAAGAGCTGAGAAGTGAATTAATGAAAAAATTCCTCCTATGAAAAATAAGCACAACATGCAAAGATATGCCCTTGCCATCCCTATTAAAAATCATATTCCCTCATCTAATATTGATGTTTCTATTACAAGTTCATCCAGGGTTAAAAATAAAAAGACTCACAAGCTCAAGTCTAAAAAAACAAAGTGTTTCCTATATCACCCCATCTGTGCGAGTTACAAGAACCAGATCCAAAAAAGAGAACATTGTGGAATCTAAGGAAAAAGAAGTAATCACTCTAGATGAAATGGACAGTCCAATGTCTAAGAACAACACTCAGAGCCCTCCATCTAAAGAGGCTGAGGTACTGAAAATTGTCCAGTCTGATACCGAGGACTCTACAGCTGTTGAATTGAACTCTCCTCTACAGACACCACCTCTCATGCTCAAATGGATGGAAGCATCCATCAGCAAGAAAATAAATGTGCTTCCTATCACTCTACCTATGGAAGATATGGCTATAAAATACTTACGGGCTATGGTCAAACCAAAAAGAATCAGAACTGAGTCTATGATTGACATAGATGAAAAATAGGGCACTGGGTGGTTGAGCAAGTATTTCCTAAAGAAGATAAAGATGTTAATGAAGCCACTACTGATGATTTCATAGTTAAAAAGATAGACCTTGGTGTTGCAACTAGGGCAGTGGATGCAAAGCACCTAGAAAATTCTACCAAAAAGATTCTATACAGGACTTTCAAAGATGAAAAGGATAAGAAGGAATTAAAGATTATAGTAAAGAAATTGGTAGATTTCATACATGAAATAAGGGATCCCAAGCCCCAACCGCTAGCTAAAGAACCTCAATCTTTAGACCCTCATTCCCCTGAAGTTAGAAAGACTCTAGATCAAATCCAAAGGAATAAACTCATTGTTGATGTGTTCAGCAAGTGGATACGGGTTGTAATCCAGCGTGGAAGAGATTATATCACTGAGTTAATTCAAATACATGGGACCATTGTAGCATCAATCTCAGAAACACTAATAGAGTTGACAGAATGTGAGAAAGAAAAGAAAAAGTGGGCCAATGTGATTAATCAAATGAATGAGATTGAAAAGTATGGAATAACAAAGTTTCTTGCCAAAAAACCAGTTCCTGATTTAGATGAAGATGTCCTCTATGTATCCATTAAGAGTATTGAATGGAAAAATTCAATTATCAGAGCTAGACATGAAGGAGATACCCATTTGTTGAACAATTTGATGGAGCTGACAGATATAATGAAAAAGACCTGAAGTGTCTCAACATCACTTTGATGAGCGAAGATGGTTAGAGCTTCAAAGATGCAGGAGAGATGACTCAATAATTTGAGAAAGGAGTTTCAGCCTTAAAAGATAACAAATACCTAACCACAGAATATTTTACATCGATCACAAACATTGAAGCCATGTTGGTAGTTTGTGTTGATATTTGTAATCACACAAATGGAAAATTATTCAGGTATGGAAAGACAAGAAGGTGTTGAAACAAAGGATCATCCACATCACCCTGCCACATCATGCCACTATCCTCAACACTTCCAATGTGCACAAGCAATGGAGGAATACTCATGCCACCAATACTGCTAACAACCAGTCTATGGGCTCCAAATCATCTGTCACTCCATGATTGTGCTCCACCGATCTCGAAGTGTTACTAGATTATTTTTTTTGATCTTTTTTCACCAGTATTTTTAGTTTTAAAAATAGCTTCTCATCCTAAAGCTTTGGGAGAGTTTTCTGGGTTTTTAAGTTGTATTTTTTAAACTAATGGCTATATATAGCAAGAGAAAACTTTGAGTTGGCTGATAATAATTTTGGTAGAATAGAACAGAAAGACTTAGTGATCTTTTAGTTTATTTTTTTGCTGAATTTATGGCATTTACTTTGAAGCTTGCTTTCTAAAATCAATGAAAAGAAAAACTTCCACTGTTATAAATATGTTGGTTTATATTGGTGAATGGATCTCTATTGGGATATCTCTAGTTGATCAGAATTCCTTCTTAGATTAAATCTTTTTTAGCCTTAGTCTGTTAATTATTGAAATAAAATGTTATGGGATGTGTAGTAAATAGAAGTTTGTGGTCTTTGTAGGATCCATACATTTATTTCATTACAGTGATTGGAATGTTCTTGAATGTGAATTATTGTGAATGCCTTATTTACTTTCTAGTGAAAAGTATGTTTTTTGCAAATGCGAGTTTGATCTTTAAAAATTCATTGAAAATCTATCTGAGAGTTGTACCATAATACAGAGGATCAGTATTATGTATGTCTAATCCAACTCTTAGTATGAGATTAATATTTCCTTTATGGGCTACAGAGTGAAGAATTAATTATACAAGAAACGGATAATTTCATTTACTAACAAAAGGTTAGTGATGAAATTTTCTTTGACCTCGTGTCTAGTTGTAGGGATTCTATTACCCTATCATGGATTAGTAACCATTTATTCAATTAATTATATAGTAATAGAACTAGACAAATCCCTGTTTACAATCCCTAGACATTAGGTCTATCAAAAATTAATAGTTCTGGATGTATTCCTAGATGTTGATTTGCTAATAGAATTGGCTAGGAAATATGATAGTGTCTAAGACTATTAGAAAGAAGGATAAAACAGCCCTAGTTACCTTGTCTAGGGCTTCTTTCATGAAATCTTTTGGTATCTATCATCCTTCTTCCATAGAGAATGATTTGAGAAAAAAAAGGAAAAGTATAAGAAGGAAATTAATCTAGTTAAGAATTTAATCCTTAATCATATGCCTAAGTCAGGAAAATATGTAGCCCCATTACCCGGTAAAAGGAATGCACCTTATGAATTCAAGGATCTGCATTTTTTACATGAAGTACCTAGCATATGGGTTGTGCAGAATGTTATGGATTGATGGAGATGTGGAGAGAATGTCTGCAGATTTGTTGATGATCATCCTAGACATACAAAATTCCAATGTGAACATTGATTTTGATTACATTTAGTATGTTATTGACAAGGCCTTAGAAGCCTCAATTCAAGAGGGTGGGGATTGCATTTGGAGGATTCTTCCCAAGTTTTCCTTATATGACCAGGATTACCCAGATGATTGATATGTATGACACCTTATATAATAAATTGGAAATTCAATTGGAGGCAAAGAAAAAGGTGCCCAAAAAATACTCATCCTCTGAGTATGAAGAAGATAGTGAGGGGGCTTATGAGCAACATAGCCCTCCTAAAATGAATGAGCCACCTAGGTTTGAACAGATCTCAGAGGCTCCTAATATTGAGGCAACAAGTGAGCCTCCTAGAAAGAAGCAAATAAAATAACAAGGAGGACCCACCCAAATAGAGGTATGTGGAAAGAAAAAAGATAGAGTAGTTTCTCTGGTAACTGGTGATCGTCATTACCATCACCAATTGAGAAAGAGTATCAGAGAGAGAAATAAAAAGGAGAAGGAGATCCAGGAGGAGGTTGAATTTCCCCTCCAATTATGCAAAGATGAAAGTGATGCAAGTAGGGTCTATTTCAAGGCCTAGGGAACTCCCAAGTACCAAACCATCTTGAAAATACACAATGCGGAAACAAAAACACAAGAAGGAGAGGAGAAACAACAGATATCATTATTTAATTGATCAAACTCATTACATGCTAGGTTGTAAGGCCTTCCCAATTTCAGCCATATACATTCAATGAATTACATAATGATCTTCATACATGTCGGGTCATAGACCTATCTTCAAATATCTTAACACTTAATCTTCTATCAAAATCTACTATCTTTTCCCCCAAAAACTCACTCCTAAACTAAGAACAGAGAAACAAATATATACAAGAGTCCACCAAAGAGGTCGGCACTCAAATCCCTAAGAGAGACCCAGATTTAGGTGCACATAGATCCCAAAGAGAGACCCCATATTAATTAAGCCACAAAAATTAAATGTAGAAGTCGGCTAGATTAGGATTAACAACTCGAGAAGAGATCACCGAGCAACATTAACTACTCGGTAAAATCTTAACCGAGCAACAAAAACCAACTCAGTAAGAGAATAACTGAGAAAAAAAAACCAACAAACACTAAGACCCACCAGTAAATAAAGATAGAAAGAGTACCCGAGCAACAAGTTAATTGATCACTTCACTGAGCAATCTCCAAACAAGCTAAAGAACAAAAGCAAACATATTTTTGGTTGAGCGGGATTGCCAAGGACCCAAGATGCTCCTACATCAGACACATGGGGTTAAAAGAAATGATTCCCCAAATCATGTATCAGGTCCAACCTGAAATAAATCTAGCTTAGATTGAGAAATCCAAGATGATTCCTTAATCAGTATGTTCTTCCATTTTACTAGATACTCCATGTATTCCTTTCCTCTTGTACTTCTTCCAACTCTCTGTTTCAAAATCTATTCAAATTTTTCTATCTATTTCTTAGGATAATTAGTCGGTACTATCACTTCTTCATTAGGTTCATGATATTCATATAAGTCTTAAATATTGAATATGGGTGATATATCCATGTCATCAGGTAATTCCACTTCATAAGCATTTCCACTATCAAATCTCCTCAATATTCTGCAAGGACCAAATTTATTCATCTTTAATTTTCTGTATATTCCCATAGGAAATCTTCCTTTCTTCAGATGAACCATTACTGCATCACCAACTTCAAAAGTTTTATGTCTTCTCTATCTGCACTATCCTTGTATTTCTAATTACTTTTCTCCAACTTTTGTTTTACATCCTCATGCAATGTCTTCATGAATTCAGTAAACTTTTCTACTTCATCTTCTTTTCTCTTCTCCAAAAATATCTCTCAAGTCTAATATACCTCTCAGTTGTGTGCCATGAAAAATATCAAAAGGTGTCTTTCTAGTACTTATGTTTTCTGAACTATTGTATGAAAACTCTACTTGTGCCAACATCAAATCCTAATTGCTTGGTGTGTCTCCAACTAGGTATCTCAAAAAATTACCCAAACTTTGGTTTACAACCTTTGTTTGTCCATCAGTCTATGGATGAAATGTAGAACTATACTTCAACTCAGTATCCAACTTCTTCCAAAGTGTTTTCCAAAAATAGCTAACAAATTTACTCTCTTGGTTAGAGATAATACTCTTCGTTAATCCATGCAATCTAACAACATCCTTAAAGAAAAGATCTGCTATATGTACTTCATCTGATGTTTTCCTACATGGTATAAAATGTGTCGTCTTAGAAAATCTATCCACAACAAAAAATATGGAATCATTACCTCTTGTTGTCCTCGGTAAACCAAGAACAAAATCCATGCTGATATCACTCCAAGGTTTCTCAAGAACAGTGATCGGTGTGTACAAACCAATATTCTGAATTACTCATTTTGCAACTTGAAAAACTCCACATCTTTTCACAATTTTATAAACATCCTTATACAATTGAGGCCAAAAATACCTTTCCTTAAGGAAACTAATGTTTTATCAATAACAAAATTTCCAACCAAACCACTACTATATTTTTCCTTTATCAAATTAGTTCTCATTGATCCTCTCAGTATACACAACTGAATACCTTTGAACAACATATCTTCTTGAATGAAATAGTCTTCATACTTACTTGACTAATTTGAGTTAGGTGCTTTGCACATTCTTCACTGCTCAAAAAAATTAGAATCACTTTCATACAAATGCTTCATATCATCAAAACCAATAACTTCAATTCTCATTTTAGTCAACAAATATCTTCTTCTACTCAATGCATCAGAAACTTGGTTAGAAACTCCACTCTTATGCTTAATCACAAATGTGAAACTCTACAAATACTCTACCCATTTCATATGTCTCTGATTCAACTTATTCTAAATACCCAAATACTGCAAAGCCTTATGATCAATATACAACACAAATTCACTCGGCATCAAGTAATATCTCCATTTCTTCATGGCTTGAACAATAGCATAGAACTCTTGATCATAGATAGAATATTTCCTTTTAGCATCATTCAAATTTTCGCTAAAGAAAGAAACAGGTTTACCTTCTTTAGTCAACACAGCTCTAATTGCACTTCCATTTGCATCACATTCCACTTGAAATACCTTATTGAAATCAGGTAAGGCTAACACGGGTAATTCAACAACCTTTAGTTTCAAAGTCTCAAAACTTTTATCAGCTCCGTGTGTCCATTTGAATTCTCTTTTGTCTCCTCTCATTTTTCCAGTCA
The DNA here is from genome assembly GCA_018584345.1 of Thuja plicata. Lineage (NCBI taxonomy): Eukaryota > Viridiplantae > Streptophyta > Pinopsida > Cupressales > Cupressaceae > Thuja > Thuja plicata. The sequence goes on from MU225836.1 coordinate 203,534, forward strand.
CAGCATTACAAATAGAACTGAAATTTATAATAAACTTTCTATAAAAACTTTCCAATCCATGAAATGATCTTACCTCACTGACATTCTCAAGTGTAGGCCATCTTAGTATAGTTTCAACCTTCTTAGGATCCATTTTCACACCATCAGCTGAAATCACAAAACCCAAATACACAAGTTCTTCTTTCATGAAGGAACACTTTTTCAGATTTATCAGCAACTTTTCCTCTTTGAATATCTGCAACACTTGTCTTATATGCATCAAATGCTCTTCTCTAGTCTTATTGAATATCAGAATATCTTCCAAGTACACAATCACACATTTATTCAAGAATTTATTCAAAACTTTATTCATTAACCTCATAAAAGTACTCGGTGCATTAGTTAAACCAAAAGGCATAACCAACCACTCATACAAACCCTCCTTCATCTTTAAAGTAGTCTTCCACTCATCACCTTCTCTGATTATGATCTGATGATATCCACTCTTCAAATCAATTTTGGTAAAATATCTTTCTCCACTCAAACAATTCATTATATCATCCATTCTCAGTATAGGAAACCTATACTTAACTATGATATTATTGATTGCTCTTGAATCAGTGTACATTCTCCATTCTCCATTCTTCTTAGGTGCCAATACAGCTGGTACTGCACATGGACTCAAACTTTCTCTGATCAAACCCTTGTTCAAAAATTCCTGATTCTTTTGGTTAAGATCTTCATTATCGATTGGTTGTAACCGATGTGGTTCCTTGTTCAGTAAACTAGCTCTAGGAATTAGATCCATATAATGACTAATATCTCTCATTGGTGGCAAACCATCAGGTATATTATCTCAAATGATCTCTTTGTACTCAGTGAGTAACTTCTCAACTTTTGCAGGAATTTCACTTTCTGTATTCTTACTCGGTTTGTTAGGAATCAAAGCATAACAAATATCATATATTTTCAAATCCTTAACAAACTTTCTACCTTCCATCAAACAAAATTTCACAAATGTACAAATCTCACCAACAGATTCTTCAACCAAAGATAACAAGATTTGTTTCTTACCATCAACCCAAATAGAATATGTATTCAATATTCCATCATGTATAGCATCTCTGTCATATTTCCAAGGTCTACCCAACAAAATATGACAACAACCCATTGGCGTAATATCACACAACACCTTATCATAATACTTTACAATTTTTAGATTCACAAAACATTGTTCACTCACCATTAATGTATGTTCATCCTTAATCCATGAAATATGATAGGGCTTTGGATGCTTCATCCTCTCCAACTGTAACTTTGTGACCATTTCCTCAGATGCCATATTCTCCGAGCTCCCACTATCAACAATTACTTTCCAAACTTTGTCTGCAACTCTACATCTGGTCTTGAACAAACTTTTTTTGATAGGATTTTGCTTATCTTTCTCACTTCATAGTATCCTTCTGATCATTAGATTTCCTTCCTTCTTAGGTTCATTGGATGACTCCTCTTGCACCAAAGAATTTCTTCTACTACTAGTCTTCTTTCTTACATGTGTACACTCAAAAGATTGATGTCCTTCTTCACCACAATTGTAACAAGTTCCTTGGAACCCTCTTCTTCTATAACCACCTCAGGAGTAATTTCCTTTTCCTCGGTATGAACTTCCACCTTTCCATTCAATTTTTCCTTTATCTTGATTTGTGTCTATATTTTCCTTGTTTGGTTCAGATGTATTGTTTCCACCATGAGATCTGCCTCTTCCCCTTGGGAATCTACCACCTCTACCTATTTGTCTTTGTTCATATCTCTTGTTCAATTTCTCCTCAGCTTTTAGGGAAAACTGATATGCCTCTCCAATACTCTTCATATTTACCAAGCTGATCTCATCTTGTATAGAACTTCTTAATCCATTTAGATACCTTGCTACTCTTTCCACTTTATCTTCTACATGTCCAGATCTAATGTCCAATCTATAGAATTCTTCAGTATAGTCTTTTATCGATCTATCTTTCTGCTTCAAACTTTGCATTCGCCAAACTAGGTTAATCTGATAATCACAAGGTAAAAACTTTCCTTTGAATTTGTTTACCATCTTATCCCAAACCTTGATTTTTTCTTTACCTTTCTTCTTTCGATCCAATTGTCCCACCATAAGGATGCATGACCTTTCAACTTTGTGCTTGCAATCTTTACTTTCTTGTCCTCTGATACATTATCATATTCAAAGTACTTTTCCATCTCGATTATCCAGTCTATCAATTCATCAGAGTCCAACTTTCCACTATACTCAGGAGGATTGAACTAAGGTGTGGGCTTCAAACTTGTCAATGCTCGTAGGAATCTCTCTTCTTCCTGATCCATCATAGGTACAGATGCAACTTCACCTTGCACTTCCTCCAATTCATCATCACTAACATCTTCAAGATGTCTTCCTCTACGTTGGGCTATCTCAACAGCTTCCAATCTTACAACCATTTGTGTTAACATATGAGCTAGACCTAGATCTGCATTTCCTCTCCCATGAACCATCTTGAATCCCTCTACAATTCTAGGTTAGATCATAATCTTCTACCCCACAACAATATCAACCAACTAGGATTATGGCTTACAAGAAGGAACTTAGATCTCATCCTTTTCTATGATACCACCTGACGCAAGGAGGGTCAGTACTCAGGGCCTAGGGCACTCGCATGTATCAAACTAGCTTGCAGATACACAATGCAGAAACAAAAACACAATCAAGAGAGGAGAAACAATAGATATCATTATTTAATTGATAAAACTCATTACATGTTAAGCTGTAAGGCCTTCCCAGTTTTGGCCATATACATTCAATGAATTATAGAATAATCTTCATACATGCGAGGTCACAGACCTGCCTACAAATATCTCAACACTAAATCTTCTATCATAATCTACTATCTTTTCCCCCAAAACCTCACTCCTAAACTAAGAACAGAGAAAAATATATATACAAGAGTCTACCAAAGAGGTCAGCACTTAAATCCCTAAGAGAGACCCAGATTTAGGTCCACACAGATCCCAAAGAGAGACCCCACATTAATTAAGCCACAAATATTAAATGTAGAGTTTGGCCAGATTAGGATAAACAACTTGGGAAGAGATCACTGAGAAATAGAAACCACTTAGTAAAATCATAACCGAGCAATAGGGACGAACTCGGTAAGATCATACCAGAGCAACAAAAACCAAAAAACACTGAGACCTGTCGGTAAAGAAAGATAGAAAGAGTACCCGAGCAACAGGGTAACTAAGCACTTCACCGAGTAGTCTACAAACAAGCTAAAGAACAAAAGAAAACATATTTTTGGTTGAGAAGGATTTCCAAGGACCGAAGATGCTCCTACATCAGAAAGGGAGATATACCAAGAAGAGTTATTGAGTGATGATGCCTTCATCAAGACTAATGAGTTCAAGAACTTTTTCATTTGGAGAAAGAAACAAGAGATTGGATCTTAATTATAGATAACAGAGGGTGCTACACTAGGGGATGAAGCCTTGCATACTCTAAAGGCCTATGATCCAAATTCTAAGACCATCACAACTAAAGAAGCCAGACAATTGCTAACATCAAGTGGTATGTTGCTTGTACCAGGATAGAACTTAGCCTCAACTTTTATTATATATCAGATCAGGAGGCAGCCATAGGCTCAATTATCCTCTAAAACTCAAATAGGGGATATGATCAGAGGGTGTGGCTATGACCCAAGGTCTCAAACTCTTGCAATATGGTCCTTGGCCCCAAGAACAAAAAATCCATCATTGTTCAATGTGGAAGAAAATGTGGATGGGGACAAGATCATTTGGACTGTCCAAAACACATAAGATTTGGAGATCTCAAAAGCTATCACCCACTTTGCCTGTTTGAATGAGGCAAAAAAAAAAGCAGTTATCAGAAAGATATGGCATTCTATTTTATGAAACAATTGCCTTGGAAAAGGATAGGGATAAGGATCTAATGAACATCTAGGCATTAGAGGAGAAATTAGAAGAACTAAAGGTAAATTTGGAAGAGGCCTCCAAGGATCTTCCTCCTCCAGCTCAAGAAGTTGAATTAGTTCAACATGCTCTCACAGAGGAGCTTAATCAAGAAACAGAAATAATTGATAAGTAGAGGAATGAGGTTTCTCTTATTGCCTTGTTAAAAAAATTTCCACATAGGGTTGAAGTGATAAAAGGAAAACTAGATGCAGTCCATAATGGTTACAATAAGTTGTCAAATATTCAAAAGGATGTCAAGGATTCAATAGCAACTCTGGATCCATTGTTCAATTTATGGTCTGGCAGAAGCTCTTTGTTTGAGAGGCTAGAGGCATTGCAGCCATATAGGGCAGATCTTCCTGAGTTAGTGTGTCAGGTTGGAGAGATGATTGAACAAACTAGTACATCCTTGTCCTTTTTCAAAGGAAAGGCAAATCAAGTGCAATCAAAGTTAATTATGTTTGGGCCTGACTTGATAAAATTCGTCACTCCCATCAAAAATGAAAATGATGAAATAAAAGGTGTTGAAGAGTGGAGAGGAGAATTTGATACTTTTTTTCCACAGAAGGAGTCCTTCCTTACAGAGGAAAATGTTTTGGATATAGACAAGTATAACAAAGCCCTAGATGAAATGTTTAAAGCTTAAACACACTTTGACAAGTTTGTTGTAGATATAAGGGTTATCACTGATGCCAGGTGGGAGAGAAAACTAAAATAGTTGTAGAGCATCAAGAGTTTCAACTGGCCAAAGGAAGAGGAGGTTACACTATGGGATAGCAGTACCAAGCCCAAGAAGAAAAAGCCATCAACAATAGACCTGGAGGCAATCGATGAAGAATGAATGACACTTGGCACCTAATCAATGAGCACAAGGAGGGTAATTAACACAAAGAATTGTGTATGCTAGCATGTATTGGCAGTCACTATCTCTCATAACAAATTTCAGAAGTTACCTTGAATATATGTGGACAAAGGTGCCAACTGCCAAAGATTTAGAATGATTACAAAAGTGCTACTCAAGTTTCCCTCCTCCACCGAATGAAGATTCTAACTATTTTGTCTTCTAGCATGCTTTTTTCTTTTCTATCCATCTGAAGCTTGTTGCATCTTGTTTCTTTCAGGATTCCAAGATGGCTAGTGTATACTATAAATAACAAATATGATATAATTTTTAGGGACAGTGAATTCACAATTGCTAAGCAGTTTTAAGATTTTTGTCTGGTTTTAGATGTTTTGTCACTATGAATGTATTAAAATAGAGTAATTTTAATAAAATGCAGTGGATTTCCTTTTGCATATCTATGATGTCTTCATGTGTTTATGTCTGAATTCCTGTGTGTTAAATTTGTAAGGCAAATTTAATATACAGTTTATAAGATAAATTGTGAGATTGTTCTTAAGTTTCTTTCAAGGGAAGTATAATTCTTACGGGTGGTTTCAGGGGATTCAAGATTTTCATTTGAATTTGGCGTCTGGGTATGGGAATGAGAAGATGATTTGTAAGGTATTTCATTTAGATTCTAGGTGTATTTTCATTAAAAGATTTCTGTGAATATATATTCATTTTACTCTTTACCCTGGATTAGGCACTGGTCTGGATTTGAATAGCAATTATCGTCATCAAACCTTAAAATTCTAAATAACCTTTTAGTTTATGTTGAAGAGCATAGATGTTTATCATTTGTATTTAAGAATACAAGCATTTTTATTGATTCTTTGAATAATTGAATCCTTTAGGTACACCCACCTGAGCTTGAAGCTCAAAGAGAAGAAGGATGAGAATCCTTATCACATTAGTATTTTTTATTTTCAAGTGCATCTTTTGGTTCATAAAACTGTGCATAAGACTAGTTGTCAGCATTTGCAAGATCTATTATCAACATTTGTAGTAAAAGACATTAATAAATCAATGTAAAACCCTGATCCATTGTCAAATTTATTGAGAAGCAGTAAGTTGTCAAAGGTACACCTACCTGATTCTATGGAGCTCGAAGTGAAGGAGGATTTGATCCTTGTTAATTAGACTTTTACTTGTTGAATCAAGAGTTGGGAATCATAGAGTCAAGCATTGATGCTTCATTTAGATTCTACAAGAAAAAGCTCTAACAAAGACTAAACATGACTAATCAATAGCCAAATAGAAAGAAGGTGCCAATAGGAAAGCTCCAAAAATAAGAGTCATACAAGACACTCTCAACATAGGGGTCACTCATCTAGCCACTTAATGAAATAAAACATAAAAATAACTGGAAGAATAGGTTTTGAAAGGCTCTTGTAACCTTTGTTCAAATAGAATGCCTTACAATGAAGGCCTAAAATGAAATCTCTATTTGATATCATCCACATACAAGAACCACAAGAAAAACTGAGAATCTACTTCAAAAAATGGTCTTTAATAACTTCACCAGTTTAGAATTCCAAACCATCCCCAAAAGATACAAACATACACATATCAACAAAAACAAGAGCACAAAAATTGCAGTAGATCCCAAAGCTAACAAATAGAGCTAAGGAAATACTCCCATGAACTTTACAAGCATTAACTATGACAAAATGGAACTAGACCAAGTGGACATACAGAAGAAAGTAATACAAGAAAAAGGAGGATGAACCTATAGTGGTAACCTCCTGTATGTGAACCACCCAAGGAATTGCAACAACATTCTCTATGTTAATGTGTATAGTCCTCACTACCACTAGTACCCCCTTTAAAAAATAATACAACTCATTGCCTGCACACCATATCCACCACAAAAAAAAAATGCTCAAGTACAAAACAAAAAACATTTTGGTAATTCACCTAAGGGGATGCAATAGAATAAGGAAAGTGAAGATTAAGAAACAACCTCATCCATGTCATTCACAAAAGGAACAAAATAGGAGATCTCCTCTATCTCCACCTCTAAACAAACTTCGCTTATACTAGAAAACCTTCAAGTACCATAAACAAAACCCATAGTCTTCTGAAGAAAAAACCCACCAATGAAGTCAAACTAGGTACCCTTAAAGAAGTACCAATAGAAGTACAACCTCATAGAGTAATATTACACAATCATCCCCAATAAAAATTATTTCTCTAAAACCCAAGGATTAAGTGCATCAAATAAATGACTCCAAAGAAAACCCCAAACCAGAAAAAAGAGCCAACAAAGATCTTGAAGGGAGAATCCCCAACAAAAGAAAAACCCACCAAAATAGCTCAAAGAGACTCCACCTCAATAGGATTCAAAGAAAGATAGACCCACAAAAACAAAGAGGTACCCAAAATAGGATACTTTAAAATCTTACCAAAAACACCATAAGCTTCTTATTGCAAGACAAAAAAAAAAATAGCAATAACACCCCAAAGAAAAACAACTTCTGGAAGGACATAAGGAAAATAACTCTCAACCATGACAATAGCCAAAAGGGCGAACTGCAAGATAGAAAGAGGAACAACAAAGAAAAAAAGGAAGCTAGCAAAGTAAGACGAATCCTCCTTGTCAATATGTGTTTCATCATCCACATCCTTGACACCATTCTCATTCCCAACACATTCCACTCCTCCATCATGCTTCAATCCCTATTTCTTTAGAGAGTTGTTATAAACATCGTCATACAATAATGATCAAGAATATGATAGTCTTGGAAGGAGGATGAGTGGTGATAGAAGAGGATTCTTCTATTGAAATATTTAAAAAATATTTAGTTGTGATAAAAAATGTTCATAAATATTTTTTATAAATGTTTACAAACTAATTACAAATTTATTCCTGACTAAATTCAATTTTGAAAGCATTTATAAATATTTTTTTAATATATTGATGGGTATGGCGTTGTTTTCTAATTTTGTGTGATAAGTAACTTACCAATGTTAAACATGTGACTAAGCTCCCAAGATAAATCATTCATTATGTGCAAACCCTTGTTATGTATGAATTAACATACAGTGCTTTTAAAAGAGGAGTCTTAAGTGTAAAGTTGGCTGCATGTATATATACATGTTTTGAAAGTGGATATGAAAATATAATTCTGATAGTTAAATATTTGATGTGGAGATGTAGTGTCCCTAAACTGATACAAGAATAGAATAGACAAAAATGCATAGAATCTATCTAAAATAACTACAACTCAAGACATTTAGAAGTGCATTTGGAAGAAATCATGATATTCACACATGAACAAATTCATCTAATGGGGGGCGTCGATGAATTAATCCTTTGCTTCCCTCATACTTTTGACCTCTATTCGTAATCAATGAATCTCTCTCGCTAAAGTCGTCTTTCTCTAGACAATTCCAAACTTCAATATCATGCAGCAATCTCAAGATATTAATCCGAACTTCCAAAATATATATCATAGTTACCAAAACATTTATTATTGTAAAGTATTAACTCCACCCAATCTAATATGAAGAAACAAATCGATTTTACAAGCTTTATATGGAATGGCTGAAATAAATTTGAATAATCAAGCGGTGAAATATCTGAGGCGATATCTCCAACAACAAACTAGGGAGGATCTTGCACCCCTAAAATTACAAGCATAGAGAACTCAATTCAAAACTAGAATTGTAATTACAAACAAGAGAAGAGATGAATGATTGATAGATGATTACAATTACTTCCCAAAACTACATAAATATGAGGTTCACACCTTCATTAATCAAACATGTTAATTCAAAATAATTTTAAGTATATCTACAAGTTACAAATAGGACCGGGCCTAAAAATATTAAATAATTTTTTATTTATTAATAATTTAATAAATTAATTAATTGTTCTTTAGAATATTATTTAAATTTTTGGACCACTTAATTAATAAATTTAAATATATTTTTTTCATTTATTTGGGTACATTACAATCCTCTACACTAAAAGATTGTTTGCCCCTCAAGCACTCCGACATGAAACTACTTGCGTCTTCTGATCCATCTTGGGGGTTGGTGGCGCACTCTTGGTGTGTATAGAGGGCCTCTGAGATGCCTTTGTGCTCTTGGAAGGCTTCTTATCCAGTTGATAAGTAGTAGGTGGTGGAGACATGTCAAGCTCAAGGGTGGTTTGAATAGCCTCTTCTAGGGTCTTGGGCTTAAAAGCTCTAATTAAACGTGGTACAAAGACTGCAATGCATTGAAATTCATTAATGTAAGTCTCAATGTGACTAGTCTGTCTCATCAATGCTACGCCCCTATAATATAACTCCACATCCTTACGATCAAACCTAGCAATAAGTCGTTATGTGAACTCTTTGTAGGAACGTATAAGTCCATGGTGCCACCAATCATAAGCCACACCCTCTAAGTGTAACACAACAAATTAGATCACCTTTTGTCCCTCAAGCACACTAACATTCTAAACCAAGTGCAAATATTGGTATCCATCTCTATTGAAACCTTGATGTTACATCATGACCGTGAGTTAACCCTCATGGATATAGGTGGAAAGACTAGATCTTCTTGGAGTTTCCATTGCTCAACTCTGATATAAACAATGTCATGCCTAGGTTTTTCAAGCAAGTCATCAAGATCCTACTAAGGATAATTTTCAAACACATAAATGCCCAAATACCAAGCTATCATACCATCATGCCAATCAACCGATTTCCAAAAATGATGGTTTTGAATCTCAAAGCTCAGTTGTAACTTTCTCTTCCCATGTAGATGTCACTCTTTCTAAAAAGAAATTGTCGTGCTTGTCACATGCTCTATAAAAGAAAGAACTCCATACTCTGAAAATTCATCACAAAGGAGAACGGTATCAATGGCTCTTCCAATTGTATCCATAGGTGAGGATGAACCAACAATGCCTTGAGCTCCACAAGACAATACCTCCACCATGAGGACATCTAGAAGAAACCACTTCACAAACTCTCCATGACACTTGAAACACTTATGCCACCCTCAAGATGAGAAGGCATAGCACTTGTAGCTGACACACCAAGTGTGGTCTCAATTATCCCATATTCCTTTATGACTTGAACCTTCAAGGGGCTCCCCAAAAGTTGAAGCTTATTATACAAAGTAGGTATAAAAATAGAATATTTATTACATCCTTCATAAAAAAGGTGAGTGCCTATATTGGAAGGCTCCTCAACACAATCATCTTTATGATAATATGTCAAAGCACAAGATCTCTCCAATGAAACATCCAACTGAAAATTTATATTCCATCCCCTCAACCATTTTTCCATTGTCAACCATGCTTGCATCAAGTCCATCATCATGGTTTCCTAATTTTTTATGGGTAACCTCAATCTCATAGACAAGCTTTTCTATATCATCCTCTTTCCTTTTCAAAGTATTAGAATACATCTCATTGAATTGTAGGAGATGATCTCTATCAGTAAGAAGTGTTGATCCCACTGAGAGGGGGGTGAATCATACCAAATCAAACTTAAACACTTAAAACTCAACTCATTGATTCACTCGGTAACACTGAATATAGTAATAACCGATTCACCAAATAACTTAATAACTTAAACAACCATACATCTCACAATATGCAAATCAATCATTCAAACTTAGTAAACACAAGTTTAACTTAGTTGACACCGGGTAAAAGCACAACAATCTGTCACCCTTTTACAAAGGAAAAGGATGACAAAATCAAAGTTGTCCAGCTTCAATAGTATAAAAGTGACATTTATGTTTGGAATTTGGAGATGATGTAAACTAATAAAATGTTTTAAAATGGATGAATTTTATGATTAATATTTTTAATATTTTTTTTGAATAATTTTTTATATTTATTTTTAATGTTTAAAGATGATTTTTCAGTTGCAGAAATATGCTGAAAATTAGGGGTCTAGTTCCCGCCAAAACATTATATGTAAATAAACATTTTTTCCCCTAATTTCAAAATATGTTATAAATGACATATATAGCTAGTGCATGAAGAAATAAAAATTGGTTTGTGACATATATTTTCTCTTTTATAACAATTCAAATTCCAACTCACTTGAAATCGACAGTTTTCATCTCCCGCCATATTTTTCATAACAAATATATCCCAATCAAAAAAATAAATATATATTCTTGAAGAGGAATCTCTCTTCTAGTGCACCATATGTTTTTCAAATTTATTTAATATGTTTTACTATTTTTTT
>MU225836.1:214650-257420 GCA_018584345.1 Thuja plicata
CTTGACTATTAAAATACCTACTTGCAATATTTTTTAATTATAATAGACTATGTATAATTAAAACACTATAAAATCTATAAGAGATATTCTTGACTCTGATCTCTACAAAAGGGTATTTTTGTATTTAGAAAAAAATATCATTAAAAATTCTTAGAGTTATTGAAGTGTCACTTTTCTGAAATAATTTTATTTCTACGGTAATTGGCCTCAAAGTGGTATAAAACATGCATTTAATAGACATTTCCAATTGGAAAAGTTAAAAACCTTATCTAATTTAACTATAATGAATCTAGCTAGACCATATGTTTGGCCAAAATTAATTTTTAGTTAGAAATACTAAAACTCAGCTGTGCTGATAAGTTGTCCTAAAAGGTGACAGATTATTGTGCTTTTACCCCACCACATTTAACGAGGAAACCCAATTTGGGAAAAACCTCTGTGGGAATTGTGACCCACAATAAAAATGTACCTTTCTGAAGTACGATTGGTTAAGAACTTATCCTGTTAAATATTACAAACACATTTGCTAAATGTGACCCTATTAAGAGATTTCCCTCAGATCAGTTAAGCTCTTCACCTTGTTAGGAGTGGCCTTGCTAGAGGACTTTAAACACTCTTTTGGAATGTCACCTACATCTAGGATTTACAAATAGGACTGTTAAATCCACTCAGTTAAGATATTTTCTCTATTACAAATGCTAATAAGAAACAATAAAACTTTGGTCTGTAAATATAGAAGCTACCTTTTTCTTGTGTTAGATCCTTTATGCTCACATGAATACTGGCATCACATACTCCATTTGTCTCTATTTCAGACTATATATTCTGCTCTTTCTTGTTCTATGTTCTGCTTGGTAAGTCTGTTCTTCAGCTTCTTCTACTTCTTGATTCAATTCACCAATATCATAATATCTGTTAATTTATCATCATTTATATAGACATACTTTTGCCTCTTAATCTCCTTTCTTAGGTTTTTCATCACTTGCGCTCAGTCGTTCGATTGTCTTCTTCATAAATCTTAACTTGGTAAACCGTTTCACTTTTACCTTGTAACTTGAACTTTTCTCGGAACTCACATAATCAAGTTTAACCACTTCATCTTCACCTTAGATCTTCTCATTGAATTTTATCGCTCGTAGATCTTCTAAAAAATTTCCTTTAATTCTTATCTCCATCAAGATCATCATAACCTTATATTAAATTCGATCTCCCAATCAATATCCTATGCTCGGTAATTTGATTTGCAACTTGGTAACTAAATTTGTTCACTACTCGGTACTCGATGCTCGGTAACTAAAAACCCATCAACACAACTCTACACCAACTGACTCGGTCTAGCTTGGTAGAGTAACTCTTTTCAGTCATGACTTAACTCTTTTCAATTTATGACTAAATCAATCAAGTGTACTGACTTGATAACATCAAATATATAGTAGCAAACAACTATATCAACATCACTTCATCATTGTGTGATATGTATTTGTCACCCATTTAACTTCTCCTTCATATGATATGATAACTCAATAAAAATTAATAAATCAATTGCTTAACATCAATGAAAAATAATAGCTGATCTAATTATTTCTACAAACATGTATACTCATTATCACTCAGTCTTCATCATCTCCATCAGTTAATCAATAAGAAGGTGAAGGAAATATGATTTTATCACGACCATATCTTCTCTAAGGTCATGAAAATCTATAAGTGATAGCTCTCTCTCTTGCATTCTCCATAAACAATTCAACATCATTCGATGAGAATCATCAATGTGGGTGAGTGATGTGGCAATCATACCTTCCTTTAGCCTCAATTGACCTTCGAAGGGGTGTGATATCTTAATCAAATATTTTTATTTATCTTCAACACATGTTCCATCAAACCCATGCTCAAACAAGTTCACATTAACATAATTATAGATTGGATCTTTTTCCTCATTCTCCTCTTCAATTTCTATTGTGATATCAAATTATAAAAAATCAAAGTCTCCAATTTCAATAAAGTGTTTATTCGGCCACTATTGTATGTCTACAATCTATTTCCCATGCAAGGGATCATTGGTAGATTTTTCATCTTCATGAAGTTGATCAACCAATGGTGGCTTGGAAAATTCCATACAAAGAACTTCTTCATCCTTGTGGCTACCATGGAAGTTGATGCATTCTCAACTTAAAGACCTATGGTAATTGATTCTTTTTTGTCCATATCCTCATGTGGCTAAAGTGAATATATGAGCATGTCTTCATCCTCCTCATATATTCCCTCACCCTAATTGCTATTTTTTTGTATCACATTGTTGTTGTAGTCTCCACTAACCTTGGAGGATGGATACCCTATTCTTAAGTCTATGTATTCCTTGAGAGATATGACCATCTACCATCCACTATCCACCCAATCCTGCTTGAATTGCTTCAGTGACTCAACCAAAGTGAACATGTCTATTTCTTATTTATCAATCCTTGAAAGGAAAGTTGGAATTGTCGGCCTTGTATTCCCATTACCTACTTTCATCCTTTCTTTTGTCAAGTGATCGAGTGTCTCCTCCATCTATTGTTGTCCTCTTGCTAGGGTCTCGCTAAGCTATTCTTGACTTCTTGTTAGATCCCTCAACAAGGTTTTCATATCCATATATGCATATCCTATTCCATCAATTGGTATCATGATTTGAATCCCCACAGGCTGACAAGATCACCAACTATGATACCACAGTAATATCCCTAAAGTTATACAAGAACAAAATAGATAAAAATATACACAAATCTATAAAAAATAATTGCAACTCAACACATTCAGAAGTGCATCTAGAAGGAATCACAATATTCACATGTGTGAATGAATTCTTTTGATGGGGGCGTTAATGAATTAATCATCCACTTCCCTTGTACTTCCAACCTCCATTTATAGCCAATGAGTATTGCATCAGTAGATGAATATGAATATCACTAATGAAAACTCCTTCATGATGTAAGTCCTATTTCAGATGCTTGTACTACTATAGATATCGCACACCATTAGAATGACTCTAATTAAGGAATTAAATCCCTAAAGTTGTCTTTCCTTAGACAATTTTGATTTTTAATGTTATTTAGCCGATAGGCTATTTGTGGGAGCTTTGCTCCCTAAAAAATAATTTTTCTGCTAGAAAATTGTCATCCTATTTGGCTATCTTTTTTCCCAATCATATCAAATTCTTGATTGAGATGCTATCTTTTTATCTGTTCCTTTTGCCAACTTTATTTCTCTTTTTTTGCCCTTATGTCTCCATTTTTTTAGCCACAAATAATGTCTTCTTGCTTTTCTTTTATTGATGATGTCATAATTTTTCATTGTAATAATATTATGTTTCAAATTAAAGATAATAAAATTGATTAACTATTTTTAAAATTTAATATAAAAAAATAGCCTAATAACGTTTAATCATAAATTAAAGTATTTCTAATAACTCTTAATCATTTATTTATATTATCTTAAACTAATAATGAATAAGAAGATTAATGTTTTATGCAAATTATTTTACTTCGTTGAAAATCAAATCTCCTATCGACTCACAGTTGCATGCACAAAAGTGGGTGACTGCTAGTGTATCAATATTTAAGATACTCAATACTCTTATTTGCACTTCAAGGATATTGTGGCTCCAATGAATTAAAGAGATGTTGTTTAGCTTAAGTATCTTTATTACTGCAATCTGTGACTTGGAGCCATTAATTTCTATCAAATCTTGAAGGTCAATATGTCTTCAATCTATGTCGCACATCAATGTGGAATGACTTAGTTACTATCTTTATGCCTTGAATCAACCAATATTCTGACTTTATTATGCTATTCAATAAAATAAATAATGTTATCATGGAATAGAGTATTTCCTTGGTGTTAAGTGTATGTGGTGACTTCATGGTACAATTTACAAGTAGATGGCTTCGATGCTAGCTTAACCCAATTTCCAAAATAAATGACAAGAGTTGTTAGAATTCTTTAATGCCATAATATAATGTGTTAGGTATGGTTAAAAAAAATTTCAAAACAATGAATCCTTGGTATGTATTTGCCAAAGGGTCTTATATAAATCCTTGAAACCCTTGCTTTCATGCTGCTAAGTGTAAAACTTGGTCCTAAAAACCTAAGCGTCGAAGTGATTTATAATTCTACATTACCTTTTTGCCACTTAAGTCATGTGTCTTGCATGTGTTCTTTTAAAAGATGTTCGTGTTCAATAGATTGTAAGTTTCCTAACGTTGTGGTCCTTTATTAATCCCTAAGTCCAAAGTCTGCAAGTACTTTATTAAACTATTATCTGTCGAGGTAATGTGTTTTAATCCAACGGTTTGCGTATTCCCGCGATGAGAAGATGACCGAGATCTAAGCATCAAGGCAACACACCATGATGCCACATGTCTTTGGCGGGACCGACTACAGTTGAGATACAAATTAAAGGATAACCGTAGATGCTTTTAAATCTAATGGCTCGTGCATTTCCTTCATGTCAAAGAAGCGGATGAATTAACTTCAAGGGATTGTGCCATGATGACATGTGTCCTTAGTGGGCCTGGGCATGATCGAAGAGATGAAGTTAAATAGAGCATATGTCAAATTTGATTCGACGGCCCATGCAAAGCCTTATGGTAAAGATGTGGATACAATAGTCTTTAAGGGAAATCATTGTGATGACACCTGGCATCCAATGGGCCCAACAGGATAGTTAAAGATTCAATAAATATATGGCATCTCAGGAAATATCTGACGGCTGGTGTTAATCCTCAATGAAAATATGATCAGAGGATAAGCTTCAAGGGATTGTGCCGTGATGGCGCGTGTCCAACCAAGAAAGTTGAAGACCATGATTAATGAAAAGCTGGTTGGGTAAAGATGTCAAAAGTCAAGGAAGATCCTACAGCTGGCGCAAAGCCTCCACTAAAAGGTGAGGTGACTTTAGCTATTAAGGCATTGTGAGGTACTCAAGTGTCCCTGCAAATCAAAACCATGGGTCATAAAGATTGGTTAAAGGCAGTGAGGATCATAAAAGATCGGATAGATGGAGTAAAGCCTAGAGAATAAAGTGATCTATCTTTAGCCATCAAGGGAATGCACCATGATGATGCGTGTCCTAAGTGCTAGGACCTCTGTCAGCATAAAGTAAGTAAAGTGTGATCATATTCAGAAAGATCTAGCGGTGGGTGTAAAGCCTCAAATTGAAAGTTCCTGAAGTATAATCTTCAGGGAACATGCAATGGTGACACATGTCCAAAGAGATGAACATTGTAAAATACTTGCTAAGAGTCGTCTGATGCAAAGAAAAGTTGTCAAGATCAACAATCATGTTTCAAAGGAGTTAATTTAGCAGTTCTAAACCATTAGCCACGAGATTTTGAACTCAGATGAAGTAATGGCAAAAGTGTGTTTTCCACAGTAAGAATTTAATGCTCATAAGTGATGGGATTTCTATGTGATCGATCATTCAACTCTTGCTTGGCATAATTGTCAATTTTGTGGAGCGAAAAAAAGCTGCAGTGATCACGTTTTAACTCCTAGGCTATTTGCAGAATGGGTAAAAATTTTATGCAAGTTATTCTGAATTCTAAAGTCTGAAAAAATATTAGGGCTTACAGTCACTGGATTTTGTTATCAAAATTTGTTGAACCATTAGATTTATAAATATCCTAAGTTCAAAATGCCGCCTAGGAGAGAGTTTAAGGGCCACATAAATTACAAAGACATAAATGTGTGTGATGGCCTATTGGAGCAATTAACTAGGTCAAAAAATGATTCAACAAAAATCAAAGAACTAGTCCCTAAGAGTCCACGTTTAAAAATTGGTGAAGGCCTGTATGAATTGGGACTATGGGTTAGGGATGACTGGTTTGGCTTTGTTCAAAGTAGTTTTCATCCAGAGAAATTCCTATGCTCCAAACAGTAATGTGTGGCAATTTGATGTGGGCAAGTTAGTGGTGCCTAGGGTTTTCATGAATGTAGACATGCTTATGCAAATCGCTGACAAATATGAAAAAATATCCAAGGTGGTCAGAGATAAGGATGGGCATATTATGGTCAGTATAACTATAGAGGAAATCAGGGAAGTCTTCAAGTTGAGTGAAGAGGATACCCCTATGGAAAAAATTGATTTCAAAGAATTTACAGAAGTGTATCAAGCCTAGAGAGATTATATAACAAATGGGCCCTTAAAAGAATATTTTAACAAAATTGGGGATTTGATCATGGTAGGGCCAAATACCAAGGAACCTTTCAAATTGGATTATTTTACCCCAAAGACTAGAGGAGTATATAGGGCTCTATGTCATATTTGTGGTGATGATGAAGAGAAGAAAATGCCCATCCATTATATGTTCACGATGGTACAGATTTTGCATCCTCATTTGGCCATAATTTTTTATTTTGCCCAATATATTGCAGACTTGATACATGAAGTTTTAATAGGTATCCAGGACAAAAAGGTGACTAGGCCTTTTACATGGTATTCCCTGTTGATGCACATGTTTTTATTCAAAGCGGAAGATTATTTTGAAAAGGAGATGGAATTGACAAAGGTCAAAGATGATGAGGCTATGCCAGTATAGTTGTGGAATGAAGACATGTCATGGGATAACAAGGAAGCAAGTTACATTAATTTTGATAGATGTTTTGCTGCTAGAATTAGGGCATTATTGCTGACTGATGATCCTAGAATGCCTTTGACACTTTTGCAACTATTGAGGCCTAAGGAATATAGTCAAGAACTAAAAATGGTGCATAATTGGGGAGATGTTATTCTTTACCCAGTGTCAACAGTATTCAGAATTTATGGCTTCAGGGGAATCCCTAATATATTACCTTACAGGGTACCTGTCAAGCTAGGGTTGGCAGAAATAATAAGGCAAATTGGAGGACTGCAGGAGGAAGCAATAACAGGAAGATGAAAAGGAACTATTTTTCCCACAATCACAGCAACCCATCAATTCATTATTAAAAAGGGAGGGTGGAAACACCTAGATACTTATATGGCCCCTTACCATTTGAATATTGCAATGTCAAGATGTGCTAATCCTGAAGCTTTCATTAAAGATATGTTCAGGTAGAAAACAAGATGGCTAGTACTGAACCCTCAATTCAATTTCCCTGAGGATGTGATCAGAATTGAATTTGATCTGATAGAGAAGGAGATAAAGAAGGAAAAATGGTTGGCATACAAGAAGAGCCTAGATTTTGTGCAACACTTTGATAAGTTGTATGACCCATTAAAGGATTTTTATCCTTGGGCTAAAAAGATGGAATCTTTAATGGAGTTGTTTGAAGACATCATGCAGGAACTAAATCAGAAAAGGGCCAACATCTTACAAAAGGAACCAGAAAGAGCGAAATCAATGATGAAGAGGATAGTTCCTATTAGAAATGTCCCCCCAGGGAAATATATGGTGTACCAAAGGAGAGGGTATAGTACAGTATTTCCACAAGCTGAGAAGACCCTCGATCCACAAGGTAAAAGGCCATTAGACCCACATACTCAATCATTGTCATCCCCAAAAAGCAAAAGGATAGAAGGAGAACAACAACAGCTAGATGTATACTCTCCTTCCCAGTCTCCACTCTGTATTGATGAGCAAGCTATAGCAGAACAATTGTTACAAATGGGAAATGTTGGACAAATATTTGTCACAACCCAAGAATTAAAAGAAGGGGTGCCTGAAGTTTCGAAGCTTGCTTCACTAGATCTAACTGTGGCAGAATATGATAGTAAGGAATTGGATCCCTTGACACAACAAGCCAGTGATAAATTTCTATTTGATGACAATTTTGTCCTGGCTAGGGTATTCTTAAAATTCTTATGGAGAACCCACATGAATGAGTTCAAAGAGAAGTGCCAACAAAAACATAAGGAATAACCTATAGGGAGTGAAGAAGAGATTGAAAATGAAATAAAACAAGAAATGGTATCTAGATTTGAAAAGATAACTCCTGAGGAAGGAAAGGCACTGGTAGAGAAGGAAGGAGTATTGATACTTCCAGAGTGGGATCTTACAGATGCCATTGTTTTTTATGTTGTGAGAAATGAGACAAAATTGTCCATACTACTGAGACAAAGGCAAGACAAGTATCTAAGGGAGTTAAATTTAGTGAAGATCATGCAGCCCTTGTTATATGGCACATAAAAAGGAAGAGCCATAAGGTATCTAATGAAGGTGATCAGGCTAAACATGAAGGTAGCCTCATAGTGAGAAGAGTATCAGACACCTCAGGTGTGGAAGCAGCTAACCTCACTCTTGAAATAGAAAATTTGAGCTTAAAGGTAGTTGAGAAACAAGAAGATGCATTCAAGAGCCTGATGGAAAAATATGAGGTTGTCATGAAGGCTTATAATGATGAGAATATCAAGTCCATTGAAAATTCAAGAAGATCGCCTTCCTTGAGGGTAAACAAACAGTTCAGTTTTTTCCTCAGAGGATGATCACAAAAGATCCTCATCAGCCATCATCATCAAGCCCAATCATAACTTACCCTCCTTCCCATGCACCACAAAGTCCCACCACACGAGAAGAGTTGGAGCAAGAAAAAGCAAGATTAATTGCTAAAAGAACTGAACTAGAAAAATCAAAAAAGGAATGGGTTGAACAGTCTATAGCTTTTAAAGAAGAAAAGGCATGGGTGAAACAGAAATATGCTGACAAAATATATAACACCCTCATGCATTGTACTCATGAATTAGTTCCTACTGCCATTTATTCACAGGGGAAGAAAATTTTCAGCATATTGAATGAATATAATGCAGATAAGGACAATTGGGATCAAATGGTGGACAAATGGAAGGGAAAAAGAGGAGAAAAGAAATTCTTTCATACCACATGCAAGGAAGAAAATAATGTTGACATCGTCTTAACTAGTACTTATAAATGTGTCAAATTGCTGATGGACATGGACATAAGAAGGAGCATCGTCATAAGGAAGGTAATGGCTTTAAGAAAAGAATATTCAAAGCACTAGTATGAGATGTTTCCCAAACTTTTTAAGAAGAGTGGTGATATAAAAGATGAAGCACTACGGCACAGACAGATGAATGAGGCACTGGCAATAAGAACCAATAGCATTCTTGTCCTGGAAAGCACATTATTGTTTGTGCAAACTGTTGAGATAGTCGGTAAGGCCAAAGCATTTTTTGAATTTTGCTCAGAAGAAATTGAGAAAGCAAGTGTCGACTGGAAAGAGATAAATAGCAGAAACGATGAGGTCATTGGCTTCGCCTGGCCGAGTGATGAGGTGTATGCCTCCTGGAAAGACATGTACATTATGCTTGATCAAGAAGAAGGTGACAACATGTAAGTGGACAATTAGGCCCAACAGATTGGATGATATAGGTAAATATGAAGATCCTACATCACCAATATCAAAGACAACACACTCCAGGTGGCTGCTTCCAAACAACTTTGAAGCAGTTACAAGTACCAAGCGGCCTGGAGACAAAATATGTTAAATATCTATTGTAACAAAGTGGTTATCACTTCATTAGTTATTTTTTCCTTTTACTGAGTCATTTTTTTTTTCCTTATTCCAATGATATGTAGCTTGTTGCAATCCTATTCTATAAAAGGATTCCCAAGATCATTGGAGAGGGCTGGAAAATTTAGATTGTAAACAATTTTTAAAAGTTTCAGCCAGAGGGGGAATAAAGTATAGTTTGTACTAGATACTTGCAAAAAAATCAGAAATAAAGTTGAGTGATCTTTAGTAGGTTATTGAAGAGGTTATCTCTTAGTAATTTTTGTATACTAAAATGTGATTCTCTGAATTTAATGCAAAGATCTGGATTCCAATCTCTCCTGTGTTATGTGTCTTGTGAGTTATGAATTTTCTGATTCATTAGCATAGTCTTTCTCTATGTTTATGTACTTATTTAAGAGTTTTTATTTAGGATCAGATTAAATTAGGCTCTGATTAATACATAGATTCATTTGACATATGCTAGGATTCTGTTGGTAGTAGGTTTCTGAGTACTTTTTGTATACTAAAATGTGATTCTCTGAATTTAATACAAAGATCTAGATTCCAATCTCTCATGTGTTGTGTCTTGTGAGTTATGAATTTTCTGATTCATTAGCATAGTCTTTCTCTATGTTTATATACTTATTTGAGAGTTCTGATCTAGGATCAGATTAACTTAGGCTCTGATTAATACATAGATTCATTTTACATATGCTACGATTCTATTGGTAGTAGGGGTTTGGGATAATTGTGTTATGATATAGAATCTTTGATAAATATTGATTTCAGTATATTGTATCTGAGTCAGGGTGTAGCCCAATGGATAAAGCACTGCTCTGAAGTTGACAAGTCTGTACTATTGCATATCTAGTTACATATTGGCTGTGTTTTCCTTTATACAAACATTAAAATCCATTAAGTTTACATTTGTGCAAGTTTTTTTGTGAATTGTATCTCATGCTCCATTTCATGGTTGATGTTCAATGGGTAATTAGCCAATTATCTAGTATCTCCCGGTCATGTTGAGTCATTATGAGATTACTGTTTGATAATACCATATAAGATATAATAGAAGGTATTGTAGGGTATCCCCCCTTGGTGTAGCAGGACCTAAAGAGTAGAAGTATTGGTTAGAGTGCTTGTTAGTTGATCCTTTTCTTGCATGAACAAATATTTGGAGGTGGCTCCTCTATAAAACAGTCATAAGAAGAAGAGGTTATTGTTGTTTTTATTGCAACATAAAAAGAAACCAACAAAATGGTGACTTTGCTGGGGACAAATTTTCATTGCAATAAGTGAGTAAGGTTTCTCAATTTGAGCTAGACTCCTAGCCTATTTACTTATCAATACCAGTTGGTTGACCATTGTACTACAGATTTTTATCTTTGCATATCCCAGTGATTTGTATTACCATTGAAAATATATCAGGATAGATGCTTAGACTTTGTTGATATTTGTAACTCGTGAAAACTTTCCATAACACAATTTTATCGCTCAAAGTTAGTGTGTATTTTCCCAGCTGTTGGTTGGGTGGCGACTCAAAGAAATATCTACATCAATGTTGAGTTACAATTATTTGGTACACCGCTGTTCAGCTATGAGTTATAAAAATACTAGATCCAGGATGAAAAATCATCCTCACAATGAGTTGGAAAGTGAGTTTCCATCTACCTCCAGATTCGGGCAGTCAATGAAAAAAAATGTTGTTGGGACTACTCCCCAAACTTGGAGGCAAAGAAGGAACATAAGAATGGATACTGCCATTACCCCCAATCATGAAGAAGTTACTGTGGAAGTTGAATGACAAATACAGCCAAAATTGGGAGTCTATGGGGAATATTTCTCTTAGAGTGATAGGGTTGATGATGTTCCTAGATATACAAGGAAGGTGGTTCATGGTAAATCTCAAGGAAATGAAAAAAGGTCCAGATCCAAAAGTAGAGGCGAAGAGAATAGGAATGCTCCAAGTGATCCAATCTCTCCCTCATCTTAAAGACTACATGCCCATCATCATAGGAGAGAGAGAACTATCATGGAAGAAAATTTAGAATCTGACATGACTCTTGTAGATTCTAAAGAGATTTTTGAAGAAGTGGATGAATTGGAGAGGAAGATCCGAGAGCAAATTTCCTTGAGACAAAAAAGAGAAAGAGAAAAGGAGAAAAGAATCAGACATGCTCATATTCAATCTGACCAGTTGAAAAGGCAATTGTGAGATTTGGAGGCAATAAATACTACTGTTATACCTTAGAAAATTGAATATGAACCTGTTGTCCAATAGTTGTATGACATACTAAAGCCCAAGGATAAAGGTAGACAAAAGGTAGCAACTATTGAAATAAAGGAGCCAGTGAGCAAAGGGAATATAATGGATCCCATGACC
This sequence comes from Thuja plicata, assembly GCA_018584345.1. NCBI lineage: Eukaryota > Viridiplantae > Streptophyta > Pinopsida > Cupressales > Cupressaceae > Thuja > Thuja plicata. The sequence continues at coordinate 226,499 of MU225836.1, forward strand.
AAGATGGATACTGAGTTGGAGAGAGCCAAGAGAGAGAGGGAAATCATAGCCAAAGAATTAGAGAAGGTTGAATTGGAAGCCTCTGCTCTCGAGATGAAAAATAAAATAGAATTTCTCAGGCAGATTTCTGACCTCCCTCCTCGTGGCTCTGGTCCTAAAATGTCTCTGAATTCAAGGATGAGTTTATCACCACCTACTAATTTTGGAAATGCTACCACATCAAATACTCAAGGTAACATTTCATCCCAAAAAATTCCTGTCTATACTGAAAGGTACATACAATTTATTTTCCTTGGCATTCCTGGTTATCCAAATGAGATTCCTAAAAAGATTAGAGATAAACTTCCTAAATTTGCTGGAAATTTTATTATAACATGTGAAGAACATCTGAAGCATTTTTTGGATGTGATTAATGATTATGAAATTGCACATGATGATGTTATGATGAAGTTATTTGTGCAATCATTAACTGAGGATGTTAGTGATTGGTTAAGAGGATTGCCCCATGAATGTATTGGGTCTATGGATGAAATGAAGGAATGTTTCAGAGACCAGTATGGGGACAAAACCAATGAAGGGTTCATCCTGAATGAGTTCAACAACATAAAGAAGAACCCAAATGAAGAAGTGGTGGAGTTCAATATTAGGTTTCAAAGGGCTATGCACAAGTTACTACAAGTGATGAGATTGGATGACAAGGTATGTCTTGCTACCTATCTTAATGCTTTTGACGCAAAAATGGTTTATTTGTTAAGAGATAAGAACCCTAGAAATATTAGGAAAGCATATAAGGTAGCAGTCAATATTGAGACAAACAGAAGAGTTTCTGGGAAAGTGGGCAGGAGAGAAGATTGGAAACTAACCAGGTATAATAAGAAGGAATTAGATAAACCCTTGATTTCCAAACCAAAGGAAGATGATAATCTTAAGTTGATTCTGAATGCTTTGAAAAATTTAAAACCTGGAGAAAGCAATAATAGTAGGGTTTCAAACAATGATAAGCCTTCCTATGGAAATTTCAATAGATAGCCTAGGATGCAAAAGCATCCTTATACTACTCAGTGGAAAGATGGGAAACCTATTGTCCCACAAAAGAAGGATAAGTCTGATGAAAAAACTCCTGACCCTCTGCACAAAACTTCTTTAAATATGTGCAATGATAACCCTTGGTGTGTAGCTTGTCAATATCCTCATAGTCCTAAGTATTGTGTCATTGCCACTAGAATCTCTGCCACTAAGAATCAAGAAGAAAGTGAGGAAGAATAATATGATGATAGTGGTTGTGCTATGACTTCCTCATATGTTAATGATGAAACATATTATCAATCTGATGATTCTAAAATACAAGATTGGGAGGTTGATAATATGAGATATAATGTTGAAGGATGTGATGAGAAACAGAGTAGTTGGCAATGCAGATGGAAAGCCTTTTCGTATCTTTATCAAGGATACCCCAAATAGTACCAAAAGGCCACAAGAAAAGGAGAAACAAGATGAAGGTACAAATAAAATTTTGATCAAAAAAGGCAACAAACCCACTGGTCCCAATATGTATAAAGAAAATATAAAAACACCAGAGAGTCCCATACCTCATTCTAGAAGGGAGGATAAACAACACAAAGGAGATGAAACAAAACTGACTTCTCAAGTAGGTGAGGATTACACAAATCAGAGATCTGACATCTCTAATATGAAATATACCCCTATGGATATGGGGCAACTTTTGTCTCATAATTGTAGAGGTACCTCTACTAGAAATGATGAGGATAGGTGAGCATAAAGAAAAGGCTTTGACATGGATGAAGAGTGTTATCTCTACTAAGATTATGGGACCAGAGAAAAACAAGAAAGTGTCAGACACTAAGGACAAATCAACAAAGGAATATGATGAACTTGTGTCAGAGATTCCTCAAATTTACTTGGATACCAATATTGTTAATACCACTGCAGAGACTGTACATCCATTTTTCTTGACATTATTGATAAATGGTAAAAAGCTAAAAAACTGCATGATTGACTCTGGGGCATCTAACACTGTCATGCCTGCAGAAGTTATGAGATCTATGGGATTAAAAGTAGACCCCACATGGAATATGCCAGGCTATGGATTCTAGAGAAGTGCCTATCATAGGCACTATTAAGGATTTTCCTTATAAATTGACATCTTTCCCAGACAGAGTATTAACAATGAGTGTGTTGGTTGTAGACATACCCCCCCAGTATGAAATGTTATTATCAAGAAAATGGAGTGCATCTATGGGGGGAAGCATTCAATGTGATTTTTCATTTTCCACTTTCAACATTAATGGTGAAAACATCAAGGTAGCAAGGGAGACCAGAACTCCTCATATGATTAAGGAACAAGATGATAACATTATGAACTATTTCTTGGATACTGAGATGGGGTCATTTCAATTACAGGAAAATCAAATTGCAAGAAAATATCAACCTGCATTGTTGTCTAAAGATGTGAATAATTTATCTGAACAAACTAAGTTATGGGTAATGTATTCTGATGGTGTCATTTCTAGGGAGGGGGCTGGTGCTGGGGTTTTATTGATATCTCCCTCAGGAAGAACCTTCAAATTTTCATTTACTTTTTTTTTTACAATTACAAATAATGTGGCAGAATATGAGGCTTTGTTGATAGGTTTAAGATTAGCTGCAAGACATGGAATCAAGTGCATCAGAGTTATTGGAGACTCTAAGTTGGTGGTATCTCAGATCAAATCCAAATATGCATCCAAGAATCATGGATTGAAGTAGTACCGAAATGCATTCTAGGATGAGTCAGAAAGTTTTGATGCATTTGGTATTGACTGGATGGATAGGAGCTAGAATAGAATGGTAGATTTGTTGGCTAACATTTCTTTATGGCCAGAAGACGTTACTTTTTCTAGAATTTCTGAAATAGAAGTTCAGACTAGGCCTTCAATACCAAATAATGTGGATAGTTGGAAAGTATTTGATGATGATGTAGATATTCTGAGATTCTTGTATTGTGAGGTAGATCTTAACAACAAAGAGATAGACTTCAGTAAGTATGTAAATACCATTGATGGAAAAGATACTATCTTGGGAAAGGAGATATTGCATTTGAAATCAAATAAGGTCCCAAAAGGACTGGTTGTTTTTGAAAGAGCCTTTGACAATAAGGATAAACCATTTTCTGTTACATGTGTAAATAAATCCGAAGATTTGGAGGAGGTTAATGTGGGAATAGAAGAAGTTCCTAAAAATTTATTTATTGGTAAAAAAATATCACCCAAAGTTAAAGAGGATCTAACTACCCTCTTAAGGAAGTACAAAAAAGTCTTTGCTTGGACATATAATTACCTGAAGGAATATAATGATGAGCTATTCCAACATGAAATCCCATTAAAGGAAGATGATAAGCCCTTTAGGCAAAAGCAGAGGCTCATAAATCCCACCCTAAGGCCCAAGATGGAACAGGAATTGAAAAAGATGAAAGTTGTTGGTATAATCAAACCCATTAGGCATTCTTCCTAGGTGTCCAATTTAGTCCTTGTCAGGAAGAAGAATGGGGATATCAGGCTGTGTGTGGATTTCAGAAACTTGAACTTATCTTCCTTAAAAGACAACTATGCTCTCCCTAATATGGATAATAAGCTGCAGAGAGTCACTAGATGTGAAGTCATGTCCATGATGGATGGGTTCTCTGCGTATAACCATATTATGGTCAAAGAGTTATAGAAGTTTAAGATTGCTTTTACCACACCATGGGGAACATACGTATATGTTAGAGTGCCTTTTGGTTTAATGAATGTTGGGGCTACTTTCCAGAGGGACATGGATGTTGCATTCTCAGATTTCTTGCAAAAATTTCTTGAGGTCTATCAGGATGACCTCACAGCTTACTCAAAGAAAGAAGAACGAAATTTTGAACATCTGGAAAAGATTTTTGAAAGAGCTCTGGAATTTGGGATTTCTCTCAATCCCAAGAAATGCATTCTTAGAGTGACAAAAGGTAAATTATTGGGTCAAATTATTTCAAAGGAAGGGATTAGGATTGACTTGGATAGGGTAGATACTATTAAAAAAGTACCCATCCCAAGAAATGTTAAGGGAATTCAATCTTTCTTTGGTCAGGTGAATTTTCTCAGAAGATTTGTCATAAACTTTGCTGAGAAAAGTAGGCCAATTTCAAAAATGTTGAAGAAAGATGCAAAGATCGAATGGGATGGGGAGGCCACCCAATCTTTTCAATAAATTAAGCAAGCTATCAAAGATGCCCCTATCCTGAGAACTCCTGATTATTCTAAGCCTGTGAACATTTTTTCATTTGCATCTTGTCATACTATTGTTGTTGTGTTGTTGTAGAAAAATGAAGAAGGGTTTGAACAGCTGATTGCCTTTTTTAGAAAATCATTACAGGATGCAGAGATCAAATATGATATAACTAAGAAACAGGCCTATGTGTTGGTGAAATTTGTGAAATCTTTTAGATGTTATCTAATAGGTGCCATTATAGTAGCTTATGTCCCCTCAGTAGTAGTTAAGGACATCTTTACTCACCAAGAGGTGTCAGGAAAAAGATGTAAATGGATGAATAGGATTCAGGAGTTTAATATAGAAATCCAAATTACTAAATTGGTCAAAGTAATGGGTTTAGCCAAATTAATGGCTAGTGCAAACTTGGATGCAAACCATATCAATACCCTAGAGGAGGAACAGAGACCTTTCATCTATAACCTTGACCATCGTAATTGGTACAACAACATTATTTATTATTTACAAAGAATGAACTATCCACAGGGCATGGATGAGAATAAGAAAATGACTTTAAAGTTACAAGCAACCCATTTTTCTCTCATCAAAGATGAGTTGTGGTGGAGCAATCCTGAAGGAATTTCGCTAAAATGTGTTAATAAAGAACAAGCAGACAGGATCCTACAGGAAATGAACAATGGAGTGTGTGGTAGTCATTACATGGCCAAGACTACTGCACATAAGATTTTAAGAGAAGGATTCTGGTGGCCGAGTATCTTTAAGGATGATCATCAACTAGTTAGGAAATGTGATGCTTGCTAACGTTTCTCTGGTAAGCTAAAATTCTCAGGTAATGTTCCCCTTACACCAGTGGAGGTTCAAGCCCCTTTTCATCAATGGGGCATTGAATTTATAGGAGAGATAGCTACTAAGTCTAGTGGAGGACATTCATGGATCATTGTAGCTACTGACTACTTTACTAAGTGGGTTGAAGCAATCCCCACTAAGAGAGCAACCAATAAAGTATTAATTGATTTTTTATTGAAGAACATAATTACCAGATTTGGGTGCCCAAAGAAGATAATATCATACAATGCTATGTGTTTTAATTCTGAGGAGTATAGAAATTTTTTTGTTGAATATGGTATTCAGACATCTTACTCTGCACCTTACCACCCACAGGGGAATGGCCAAGCTGAGTCCACTAACAAAAGCCTCCTTAATATTATTAAAATAATCTTGGATACAAACAAGAAGGCCTGGGAGTCAAAGTTAACATTGGTTGTTTGGGCAGATAGGGTGACATCTAAGAACGCCATAGGATGTGCACCTTTTGATCTAGTATATGGGATCCAAGAAAGAATATCCCAAAATAATCTGATGTAGATGTACAAGTTTGTTCAAATTTATGATGATGATATTGATAATGACATACAATTGAGAATTGATGACCTGGTGGAATTAGATGAAGCCAAGAGGGAAACTTCTGTGAAGAATGCTAAGCTTTAATTGCAGGTTAAAAACTTGTATGATAAGAAGCCAGTCTCAAGATAGTTTGATGTGGGAGATTATGTTCTCATGTGGAATGCCAGATTGGAAGATAAAGGAAAGCATGGAAAGTTTGAACCAATCTGGCTAGGACCTTATATTTTCCATGAAAGGTATGGGCAAAATTCACATTTATTAAAAGAAATTGCTGGAATCATTTTAGAACTACCAATTCATGGACAGTTCTTGAAGTTATACTTCTCCTGAAGTCTAATCATCCATGAACATTAGGATTGTGTATATAGTGTGTTTCTGCAAGTGTGTTCTTTTTGTCTTAGTTTAGTTTTCTTTCTTGTTGTGTGAGTAGTTTTGTTTTCCAGTAGGTTGTTCTACTCCCCCTGAGATTCAGAATTCTTGTAACACCTGCAGGAGGTATTCATCCCCAGAAAGAGCTACTGTTAGGCCTAGTTAAAAAAAAATTCAAAACAATGAATCCTTGGTCTGTATTTGCAAAAGGGTCTTATATAAATCCTTGAAACCCTTTCTTTCATGCTGCTAAGTGTAAAATTTGGTCCTAAAACCCTAAGTGTCGAAGTGATTTATAATTCTGTGTTACCTTTTTTCCACTTAATTCATGTGTCTTGCATGTGTTCTTTTAAAATATGTTCACGTTCAATAGATTGTAAGTTTCCTAATGTCGTGGTCCCTTATTCATCCCTAAGTCCAAAGTCTGCAAGTTTATCTATCGAGCTAATATGTTTTAATCCAATGGTTCATGCATTCCCACGATGAGAAGATGACCGAGATCTAAGCATCAAGGTAACACGTCATGATGCCACGTGTCTTTGGTAGGACCGGCTATAGTTCAGATACAAATTAAAGGATAACCAGAGATGCTTTTAAATCTAACAACTTGCGCATTTCCTTCATGTCAAAGAAGTGGATGAATAAACTTCAAGGGATTGCACCCTAATGATGTGTGTCCTCAATGGGCCCAGGCATGATTAAAGATATGAAGTTAAATAGAGAATATGTTAGATTTCATCCGACAGCCTGCACAAAGCCTTATGGTAAAGATGCGGATACAATAGTCTTTAAGGGAAAGCGTCGTGATGACACCTGGCATCTAGTGGGCCCAGCAGGTTAATTAAAGATTCAATAAATATACGGTATCTCTGGAAAGATCTGATGGCTAGCGTTAATCCTCAATGAAAATATAATTAGAGCATAAGCTTCGAGGGATTGCGCCGTGATGACGCGTGTCCAACCAAGCTAGTTGAAGACCGTAATTAATGAAAAGTTGGTTGGGTAAAGATGTGAAAAGTCAAGGAAGATTCGACAGCCGGCGCAAAGCCTCCAATAAAAGGTGAGGTGACTTTAGCTATTAAGGAATTGCGAGGTGCTGCCACTTGTCCCTACAGATCAAAACCGTGGGTCATAAAGATTGGTTAAAGGCAGTGAGGATCATAAAAGATCCGATAGATGGCGTAAAGCCTGGAGAATAAAGTGATCAATCTTTAGCCATCAAGGGAATGCATCATGATCATGTGTGTCCTAAGTGTTGGGACCCTCTGTCAGCGTAAAGTAAGTAAAGTATGAGCATCTTTGAAAAGATCTAGCGATGGGCGTAAAGCCTCAGATCAAAAGTGCCTGAAGTATAATCTTCAAGGGAACACACCATGGTGACATGTGTTTGAAGAGATGAAAATTATAAAATACTTTCTAATATCCATTCGATGCAAAGAAAAGTTGTCATGATCAACGGTCGTGTTTCAAAGGAGTTAATTGAGCAGTTTTGAACCGTTAGCCGCGATATTTTGAACTCAGATGAAGTAATGGGGAATGTGTGTTTTCCACAATAAGAATTTAATGCTTAGAAGTGATGGGAATGCTATGTACTTGATCATTCAACTCTTTCTTGGCATAATTTTTGATTTGGTGGAGCGAAACAAAGCTGCAGTAATCGCATTTTAACTCCTAGGCTATTTGTAGAATAGGTAAATCTTTGATGCAAGTCTTTCTGAATTCTAAAGTTTGAATAAATATTAGGGCTTAAGGTCACTGGATTCTGTTATAAAAATTTGTTGAACCATTAGATTTATAAATATCCTAAGTTCAAAATGTCACCTAGGAGAGATTTTGAGGGCCAAAGAAATTACAAAGATAGAAATGTGTGTGATGGCCTATTGCAACAATTAACTAGGTCAACAAACGATTCAACAAAAATCAAAGAACTGGTCCCTAAGAGTCCACGTTTAAAAATTGGTGAAGGCCTGTATGATTTGGGACAGTGGGTTAGGGATGCAAATATAGGGATGACTGGTTTGGCTTTGTTCAAAGTAGTTTTTAGCCAGAGAAATGCCTATGCTCCAAATAGTAATGTGTGACAATTTGATGTGGGCAAGTTAGTGGTGCCTAGGGTTTGCATGAATGTAGACATGCTTATGAAAATTGCTGACAAATATGACAAAATATCCAGGGTGGTCAGAGATAAGGATGGACAAATTATGGTCAGTATAACTGCAGAGGAAATCAAGGAAGTCTTCAAGTTGAGTGAAGAGGATACCCCTATGGAAAAAATTGATTTCAAAGAATTTACAGAAGTGTATCAAGCCCAAAGAGATTATTTAAGAAATGGGCCCTCAAAAGAATATTTTAACAAAATTGGGGATTTGATCATGGTAGGGAAAAATACCAAGGAACCTTTCAAATTGGATTATTTTACCCCAAAGGCCAGAGGAGTATATAGGGCTCTTTGTCAGATTTGTGGTGATGATGAAGAGAAGGAAATGCCCATCCATTATATGTTCATGATGGTACAGATTTTGCATCCTCATTTGGCCATAATTTTTTATTTTTACCCATATATAGTAGACTTGATACATGAAGGTTTGATAGGTATCCAGGACAAAAAGGTGACTAGGCCTTTTACTTGGTATTCCCTATTGATGCACATGTTTTTATTCAAAGCGGAAGATTATTTTGAAAAGGAGATGGAATTGACAAAGGTCAAAGATGATGAGGATATGCTAGTACAGTTGTGGAATGCAGACATGTCATGGGATAACAAGGAAGCAAGTTACATTAATTTTGATAGATGTTTTGCTACAAGAATTAGGGCATTATTGTTGATTGATGATCCTAGAATGCCTTTGAAACTTTTGCTACTATTGAGGCCTAAGGAATATAGTCAGGAACTAAAAATGGTGCATAATTGGGGAGATGTTATTCTTAACCCAGTGTCAACAGTATCCATAATTTATGGCTTCATGGGAATCCCCAATATATTACCTTATAGGGTACCTGTCAAGTTAGGGTTGGCAGAAATAATAAGGCAAATTGGAGGTCTGCAAGAGGAAGCATTAACATGAAGATGAAAAGGAACTATTTTTCCCACAATCACAGAAACCCATCAATTCATTATTACAAAGGGAGGGTGGAAACACCTAGATAATTATATGGCCCCTTACCATTTGAATACTGCAGTGTTAAGATGTGTTGATCCTGGAGCTTTCATTAAAGATATGTTTAGGGAGAAAACAAGATGGCTAGTACTAAACCATCAATTCAATTTCCCTGAGGATGTGATCATAAATGAATTTGATCTGATAGAGCAGGAGATAAAGAAGGAAAAATGGCTGGCATACAAGAAGAGCTTAGATTTTGTGCAACACTTTGATAAGTTGTATGACCCATTAAAGTATTTTTAGCCTTGGGCTAAATAGATGGAATCTTTAATGGAGTTGTTTGAAGACATCATGTAGGCACTAAATCAGAAAAGGGCCAACATCTTACAAAATGAACCAGAAAGAGCCAAAGAAATGATGAGAAGGATAGTTCCTATCAGAAATGTCCCCCTAGGGAAATAGATGGTGTACCAAAGGAGAGGGTATAGTACAGAATTGCCACAAGCTAAGAAGACCATGGATCCAAAGGCGAAAAGGCCATTAGAATCACATACTCAATCATTGTCGTCCCCAAAAAGGAAAAGGATAGAAGGAGAACAACAACAACAATAGGTAGATTTATAGTCTCCTTCCCAGTCTCCACGCTGTACTGATGAGCAAGTTGTAGCAGAACAATTGTTACAAATGGGAAATGTTGAACAAATATTTGTCACATCCCAAGAATTACAAGAAGGGGTGCCTGAAGTTTCAAAGCTTGCTTCACTAGATATAACTATGGAAGAATATGCTAGTAAGGAATTGGATCCCTTGACACAACAAGCCAGAGATAAATTTATATTTGATGAAAATTTTGTCATGGCTAGGGCATTCTTACAATTCTTATGGAGAACCCACATGAATGAGTTCAAAGAGAAGTGCCAACAAAAACATAAGGAACAACCTAAAAGGAGTGAAGAAGAGATTGAAAATGAAATAAAACAAGAAATGGTATCAAGATTTGAAAAGATAACTCCTAAGGAAGGGCACTGGTCAGGAAGGAAGGAATATTGATACTTCCAGAGTGGGATCTTACAGATGCCATTGTTTTTTATGTTGTGAGAAAGGAGACAAAAACTATCCATACTACTAAGATAGAGGCAAGATAAGCATATAAGGGAGTAAAATTCAGTGAAGACCATGCAGCCCTTGTTATGTGGCACATAAAAAGGATGAGCCATAAGGTATCTGATGAAGGTGATCAGGCTTAACATGCAGGTATCCTCATAGTGAGAAGAGTATCAGACACCTCAGGTGTAGAAGTAGCTAACCTCACTCTTGAAACAACAAAATTGAGCTTAAAGGTAGCTAAGAAAAAAGAAGATGCATGCAAGAGCCTGATGGAAAAATATGAGGTTGTCATGAAGGCTTATAATGATGAGAATATCAAGTCCATTGAAAAGGACAAGAAGATTTCCTTCCTTGAGGGTAAACAAATAGCTCAGTTTGTTCCTCAGAGGATGATCACACAATATCCTCATCAGCCATCATCATCAAGCCCAATCATAACTTACCCTCCTTCCTCTGCACCACAAAGTCCCACCACACGAGAAGAGTTGGAGAAAGAAAAAGCAAGATTAATTGTTGAAAGAACTGAACTAGAAAAATCAAAAAAGGAATGGGTTGAATAGTCTTCAGCTTTTAAAGAAGAAAAGTCATGGGTGAAACAGAAATATGCTGACAAAATACATAACACCCTCATGCATTGTACTCATGAATTAGTTCCTACTACCATTTATTTACAGGGGAAGAAAATTTTCAACATATTGAACGAATACAATGCAGATAAGGACAATTGGGATCAAATGGTGGACAAATGGAAGGGAAAAAGAGGAGAAATGAAATTCTTTCATACCACATGCAAGGAAGAAAACAATGTTGACATTGTCTTAACTGGTACTTATAAATATGTCAAATTGCTGATGGACATGGACATAAGAAGGAGAATCGTCATAAGGAAGGTAATGGCTTTAAGAAAATAATATTCAAAGGACTAGTATCAGATGTTTCCCAATATTTTTAAGAAGAGTGGTGATATAAAAGATGAAGTACTATGGCATAGACAGATGAATGAGGCACTGGAAATAAGAACCAATAGCATTCTTATCTTGGAAAGCACATTGTTGTTTGTGCAAGCTATTGAGATAGTCGGTAAGGCCAGAGAATTTTTTGAATTTTGGTCAGAAGAAATCGAGAAAGAAAGTGTCAACTGGGAAGAGATTAACAGTAAAAATGATGAGGTCATTTGCGTTGCCTGGCCGAGTGATGAGGTGTATGCCTCCTGGAAGGACATGTACATTATGCTTGATCAAGAAGAAGGTGACAACATGAACGTGGAAAATTAGGCCATACAGATTGGATGATATAGGTAAATATTAAGATCCTACATCACCAATATCAAAGACAACACACTCCAGGTGGCTTCTTCCGAACAACTTTGAAGCATTTACAAGTACCAAGCGGTCTGGAGACAAAATATGTTAAATATCTATTGTAACAAAGTGGTTATCACTTCATTTGTTATTTTTTCCTTTTACTGAGTCATTTGTTTTGTCCTTATTCCAATGATCTGTAGCTTGTTGCAATCCTATTCTATAAAAGGATTCCTAAGATCATTGGAGAGGGCTGGAAAATTTAGATTGTAAACAATTTTTAAAAGTTTCAGTCAGAGAGGGAATAAAGTATAGTTTGTACTAGATACTTGTAAAAAAATCATAAATAAAGCTGAGTGATCTTCAGCAGGTTATTGAAGAGGTTATCTCTGAGTACTTTTTGTATACTAAAATGTGATTCTCTGAATTTAATACAAAGATCCAGATTCCAATCTCTCATGTGTTGTATCTTGTGAGTTATGAATTTTCTGATTCATTAGCATAGTCTTTCTCTATGTCTATATACTTATTTGAGAGTTCTAATCTAGGATCAGATTAAATTAGGTTCTGATTAATACATAGATTCATTTTACATATGCTATGATTCTATTGGTAGTAGGGGTTTGGGATAATTGTGTTATGATATAGAATCTTTGATAAATATTGATTTCAGTATATTGTATCTGAGTTAGGGTGTAGCCCAATGGATTATAAGCACTGATCTAAAGCTGACAAGTCTGTACTATTACATATCTAGTTTCATATTGGTTGTGTTTTCCTATAAATAAACATTAAAATCCATTAATTTTACATTTGTGCAAGTTTGTTGTGAATTTCTATCTCATGCTCTATTTCATGGTTGATGTTCAAGGGGTAATTAGCCAACTATCTAGTATCTCCCGGTCATGTTGAGTCATTATGAGATTAATGCTTAATAATACCATATAAGATATATTAGAAGGTATTGTAGGGTATCCCCCTTGGTGTAGCAAGACCTAAAGATTATAAGTATTGGTTAGAGTGCTTGTTAGTTGGTCCTTTTCTTGCATGAACAAATATTTGGAGGTGGCTCCTCTATAAAATAGTCATAAGAAGAATAGGTTATTGTTGTTTTTATTGCAACGTAAAAAGAAACCAACATAGTGATCACTCAAGATGTTAATCTAGACTTCCAAACTATATTTCCTCTAAGGAATATATCATAATTAGCAACAAATTGATCATTGTAAAGTATTAATGCCACGTAATTTAATATGAACCAACATAATGGTTTTCTAAGCTTTAGATAGAATATAGACTTTGGCTAAAATATTATTATCATCATTTATATTTCTAACACCAAACTAGGGGGATCTTGCACCACCAAAATTGAAAGCATAGAGAACCTGATTCCAAACTAGAATTTTAATTACAAATAGGAGATGACTCACATCGATTATTACAACTGTTTTCTAGAAGCCACATAAATATGATTTTAAGACATCTATTAATCAAACATGTTGGACCAAAATAATTTCAAATAGGTCCACAAGTTACAAATAAGACCGAGCCTAAAAATATTAAATAATTCTCCATTAGTTAATAATTTAATTAATTAATTAAATAAGTCCTTTATAATAAAAATTAAGCTAAAAATGTATGCTCATTTTATTGATTATCAAGAGGAGTATACATTGAAACTCGGTTCAGCATCAGGAAAGAAGCGGGTGAAGAAAACCTGAGGTTGTAGCTCCAGAGACAAATCTAAAACTTGTGAGCATATACAATAGTATGGACCTATCCCAAAATAAATACATGGTCCCAAAAATAAATCCTACAAAAAAGTAGAAGAAATAAATCCCAATACAATACATAGTGCGAGAATACATTCCAATGCAATGACATTAAAGCAAGCAGAAGTACACTTGGTGAGAAAAGAGCTTCAGAAGAATGCAGTAGGAGATACATCTAAAATGCATTAACATCTCAGAATCTACAATGATGTCACATATGGTATTACCTGCATTTCATCCTAAAAATCAACAAAGTGTAGCTTAAAAACCATTGGTTAGTCAAAAAACATTAACTATCAACCCTATAATGAGAAGAGTCCCGTGCCCAAAATCAGATTTTATAGGTATCCTGGATACACGTAACCCCATCACACAATATTCGACAAATATTCAATAGCTGAGAAAGCTATAGAAAATCACCATCCAGTAGCTGATAGATGTTTACCACCCTTAACTTTCAATATTTGTATTCCATTCTGATAATTAAGCCCAAGCCCATCAATGAGACTTCGATAAACTATAATCGATCAGACCCCCAAAGGTGAGGAGAAAGAGAGATCTATCCCCATCTTTGACATCCCAACATATTAACATAATATCCAAACCCCAGTGGTGAGGATGGGCCATATGATTCTATGACTAAGAAATCCCCAACGTAGTAAATCAGAACATCATACTCTATATGAATTTCAATCCCTATCCATGAGAAATAGTTGGGCTAGGGAAAAGAAATTACCCTCAGCCAGCCCCATCATTGAGAAACCATCCATGTGTTAATAAATTCATCAAAATATCAGAGCCTCGTACAAGTGGTGGAAATGAAGCAAAGAGTTATGGTAAAGCATCAGAACATCGCAACAACAATATTTAAATTGAATATCAGCATCATTGCAGCATCGTGTAACAAGGGTGGAAATGAAGTGGAGAAATAAAAGTATGTATCAGGATCATTGCAGCATCATAATTTAATAATCAACATCATTGCAGAACCATGTATGAAGGGTGGAAATGAAAACATGTATTAAAAGCATTACATCATCATCATTTAAGGAGATCGTCAAGTATCATCAGTGGAAAAAATGTTGAGATCGTCATGTATCATCAGTGGAAATGCACCTGCAGCACAAACCCATATGGAGAAATATGTTAGGAATATTGTTGAAATTCATATATTGTCATTGATGTCAATATATGGTGTGAAAGATTGTAGAACTAGTTGAGAAGATGTTGAGTAGAGTGATTCACTAAGGGTACGTAAGAGTGCAAAAGGCATGTAATGATCTGTGTTATATCTCTGAGTCTACAAGCTTGGTATTTGGTAGAGAATAGTGTTTAGAATGGTCTTTTGTGATCGCATAATTTGGTTTGATTGTTACAATAAGTTATAGTAGAAACAATGTGGGTAGATCACAGGACAGTGCAAAGGAAAACAGTGAAATGGCTACTGTATTTTTGGGCATAGTATGTATGTGAGATGGAGATATCTCTAGCGAGATTAGGATGTGGTAGAGGACATGTGGAACTTCATCTTATGTGGACAAGAGGTCGCATGGATCATAGTGACGTCAACTATGGCATGTCCTTTGGTGAGGAGCTTGTTTTGGACCTAACCTATTCATGTGGCGTGTTCAAGGATGGCGAGCTTAGATTTTGAATCTAAGTCTTGATTTTATGTTATGGATTCATTGTATGATGTGTCTAGATACCTTGGATATCTTAGAAAGTTGTAATATAATTAATTATGCATTAGGGAAGTCCTAATAGGCCGACTCAATTGTCTGTGTTGTATTGTTGTATAAATAGGGACGTAATTCCTATATTTGTGAGTGTGTGAAGGATAATAAGGGTATGTAAGGTCTGTTGTGATAGTGGAGAGATGTATTAGAGAAATTTTTGAAGTGAGACTAATTGGATCTACTTTGGAAAGAAAAGTTGTTGTGTATTAGATCACCAATATTGTATTTCACTTTAACTTGTTGAAATGCTTAGGACATTGAGTCCTAAAGGTGGATTTTGACTTCACCTTAGAGAAGTATGCTCAAGGAAGTGTTCTCCACATTAGATCTAATCCTAACAGGGTAGAAAGCCTCCTGAAAAGGGTTTCCTTTAATAGGGACTTTTGTATTGGATGTAATAATCAGCTCCTAACAGGGCTAGATCTTTTCACAGGGATACTTTCAGACTAGTACATTATTGTGGGTGTGAATTCCCACTGGGATTTTTTCCTTTAACAGGGTTTCCCCAAGACTATATCTTGTGTTATTGTGTTGGGGTATGATGTTCATTTGATTTTAGTATTACTACTTGCACTGTATATATGTTTGGTTAAAGTTTCTTAAAAGTTTATTTATCTTTCATACAACTCATTCACCCCCCCCCCCCCNCTCATTCCCCCCCCCCCCCCCTCCTCCTAGTTGTATTGTGGACTGTTATCACTAACAATTGGTATCAGAGCATAGGTCTTTGGAGAGAAATCTTAACAACTTGAGGTAATCCTAATGATGGAAAATTTCAAGAAGGACAATCCTAAGTTTGATGCAGAAAATTTTGACGGTTGGAAGAACAAGATGAAGATGCATCTAATGTGCTTGGGAGTGGAATATTGGATGATCACATTTAATAATACAAATATTGTGGATGAAGTGAACATTGAGATAGAATCTGCTAATGACAAAAAGGTATTTACTCAGAACATGGTAGCTAGGGAAATCTTAATTACTACTTTGTCTGAGGCAGAATTTATTGAAGGTAAAGATTTGGATAAGGCTCGTGATATTTGGAAAATATTGATAGCTTTATATGAAGGTGATGCTCACACTAAGAATGTGATGTTACAAACATGGAAAGGAAGGATGGATAAGTTGCATATGATGGAAGGAGAAAATGTCAGAGCTTATGTTCAAAGAGTTACTGAAGGTTCTATTGAGATCAGGAATTCTGAAGGATCTTACACTAAGCATGAGATTATTTGGAAGGTAATAAGATCTTTAACCCCTAAATATGATACTAAGGTACAAGCTATTGAATAAATCATTCCTCTTGCTAATGGATTTAACAGAGAGACTATGATCAGTATGTTGTCTTCTTTTGAAACTATTTTGATTAAATATGCTTTACCTAAACCTGAGACTAGATTTAAGGCTATAGTTCATAAGGAAAATAAAGTTGCAAGTGTTGAAGATGATGATGAGGATCTTGGATAATATGTAGAGGATTGGAAAGCATAATTGGAAAAGGATAAGGCACTTGATGATTAAATCATGACTTTGATTTGTAAAAGGGAGAACAAAGGAAAATATAAGTATAAGGGAAAGTTACCTCTGAAATGCTTTTCATGTAATAAGATTGGTCACTTTGCTTCTAGATGTCCTACAAGAGTTTCAAAGTATAATATAAGTCATATAGATATAGAAGAGGAGAAGACAAATAAATTTATCATTCTAGTGAAGGTACAACTGATGATGAGTCAGTTTATGATGAGTCTGATGAGATAGGATTTGTAGCTATTAAGGATGACAAACCTGTGCATTAAGAGAAAGCCCTAGTATCCTGTGTAGACAAAAGATCTAAATGGATAATAGAAAATGGATGTTCACATCATATGACATGTGATAAATATAAGTTTTTTGAATTGGATAAATATGATGGAGGTTTTGTTAGGTTTTGTGAAAATACTCCTAAGTTACTTATTGGAAGAGGATCCATTACTTTGGATGGTAAAACTAATACTGATGATGTTCTATATGTTGATGGTTCAAAGCATAATATATTGAGTGTTGGATAGCTTATTGATAAAGGATATCACCTACAGTTCAAAGATGGAAAATGTGTGATCAAGGGGAAGACAGGTAATCTGATTGCATCGGGATTCAAGACCAGAGGTAATGTATTTCAGTTGAATTCTACAGAGGAAAATTGTTTTGTTGCTAAGATTGATGATAGTTGGTTATGGTATAGAAGGTTTTGTCATGTGAATTCTGATAATATTGTAAAGGTTAGTAAGATTAGAGCTGTTAGAGATTTACCAGAGATTGAAAATCCCTCTGATGTATTGTGTAGAGATTGTGTTGGGGGAAAACAAACAAAGGTCAGTCATCCAAGCAAGGAGTTTATTGCAAGAAGAAGATTAGATATAATTAATACATATCTGTATGGTACTACAAGGAATAGGTCATTCTATGGTGATAGGTACTATATGCTATTTTTTGATGATTACTCTAGGATGGTGTGGGTTGCATTCCTTAGAGAAAAGTCTGACACCTTTGAGAAGTTCAAATTGTTCAGAGAAAAGGTCGATAATGAAACTGGTCTATCTATTAAATGTTTGAGGTTTGATAGAGGAGAGTTTACTTCTAATGAGTTTTATGAGTTTTTTTGAAGTACATGGCATTAGGAGAAAGACTTCAACTCCTAGGACTTCATAGCCGAATGGAGTTGTAGAGAGAAGAAATAGAACAGTTCTAGGCGCTGTGAGGACTATATTGATTGAGGGAAAGGTCGCCTCTGTGCACTGGAGAGAGTCAATTAACACCACAGTGTATGTGTTGAATAGAGTATAGCTGAGATTGGGTACAGGTAAGACCATTCATTGTGATTTGCTAAAATATTGGATGAATAGTAGAAAAGATTGTATTAGATGACTTACATTTCTTTAACGGACTATAAACAGATATAGGTATTCAACTAGCCTTTCTCTCTCTACAATCTGCAAACTTTGAGGAATAAAATTAATCCTAACATGTGAGGATTGATTAGAGGGAACACGTGATCTTAAAAATTTCCACTTCCGATCCACAAACTATGGTTGCAGCTTAATTGCATGCCTCCTCTTTGTTTTCAAGTTTATACATATTGCATTTGCTTGAATTTTTCTAATTCGAATTGAGGTTTTGTAAAATCATTTCTAATAAATTATAAATGTTATATCACTAAATCATTGTATTCCATGAAATAAAAACCAATTATATCATATTAGTCATGCACCTTGTTTGATGGGTATGTACAGGATCATGGTATGCCAAAAATTGGCGATGTGTAAAAATCCTCTTTTCAGTAGTCCAAAATTGCACTAAAAGCTTGTTGACTTTTTAGTAGGTCTGGGTGTCAGTACACCTAAACAAACCAAAAGCCAAAGAAAAAGCCTAATCGGATATCCAATAATATCAGATGTTCGATAATATCAGACAAATAACATTATCAGATATTCTTTTTTTCTAGTAAAACTTATTTTTAAGGCCTGCGGGCTATGTTCTCAGTTTTCATTATGAAAATGGAAAACGTGGCCCAAGGTTTCGGATATCCAAAACCCATCTGATATCTCATTTTCCCATTTTAGATTTATCTCCAAATTGAAGAGGTATGCAAAATTTTTAAGTTTTGTTTGTTGTTTTTTGTTTTTTAATTAAAATTTGTAGTTTTTTATAAAAACTAGGGTGTAATTGATATTGTTTAAAAAAATTTAAATTGATTATAATTGTCTATTTTGGTTTTAATTGTAATCATACATGGACTCAAACCAATCAGAAAACCCTCCCAATGACCTTGTTAACAATCTGGAACCACCTCCAAACAATCCCCCACCTTCAGAAGACAAACCAATCTCAAACCCTTGACCTTTAGAGGATCTCATAGGAGACAATCTAAATTAGCTTAGAGGATATCAGACTATATATGCCAATATCCCCACACTGTGCCCCATTTTTTCCACATTGAACTCCATTATTGAAAACATGGAGAAACTTACAGAGCAACATATTGTTGCACTTCTTTGGTGTGATTCCATACATGCCGAGTTTGATGATAGGCTTGATTATGAACAAGTTATGAGCCTAACTATAACAAAACATGACATATGTAACCTTTTTTTGATCTCAAAACTGGTTTAAAAGTGGACCCTAAAAAGACCAAGTTGTCAATTAAATGGTGCACAAATGATGCAATTTGTGACCACTTTTGGGACCGTTGGTGGATGGTTTTTGATAGGCCACCCCACAGCAATTTGGATGTCCCATTATATTTCTTAAGAAAATTGTATGATGAATTTGTGCTCGGTCACAAGTTCAATTATTGGAGCATGAGACTGAACCAAGGCGTAGGCTTAGGCACTCCTCAGGATAGGCCATGGGAACACTGGGTGATCTTACATATATGTTCCCCCTCCCAAGATTTCAACACCTCCTACAGTGTAGCATCCTGATATTATTGTTGAGGCCGGCTCACAAACTATTTGAGCCATTCACACTTTGAGTGATCTACTGGTTAGGCCCAAAGTGCAACATTGTTGCCTCCTCATGCTGATTATTCTGGCCCTTCCACATCCTCCATGATCTCACATGTTTGTGTGCCCCACACTTGCATTGTGTGTAAGAATATGTGCTTGGGTCCACTAAATGATAGTGATGCATATAACTACGTCTTCAAGGTGGACGATACTACACAACACACTACAGGTATTGAAGCACCTCATGGAGATGTGCATCAGGGGCATGTAGACCTATGGACTCCTACCATTATGGTAAGAGTAAATAGTTAACTTGTTACATTGTATTTAATTTTAAACGTTCATATTTTTAGTATAATTTTCTTATATAATGATTGCCCACTTATGTTTTTTTATGTGTTCCATATATGTTCAGTTGATGACAGAGGAGGAGATGGCACAAGTGGAGGGGTCCATGCTTTTTTCCATTTCATTTGGCCTTGACACTTCTAGAGTACATACGTTTTAATGTACTCATTGGTTTCCTTTTTTATAATAGTATATACATGTGTTTTCTAACTTTAAAATAGTATATACGGTACATACATTTTAATGTACTCATATAATTTGGAGATGTGTAATGTTGATTTTGTTCTTGTGCACCATTATCATTGTCAATTCCTTCATAATCAATCAGTGGATTGTCATTTCCAATGTCCACACTTCCATTGTCCACATCTACATGTTCATTTTCAAATCCTACATTTTCATCTTCAATCCATACATTCTCATTTTCAATACTATTGTCATAAATCATTTCAAATTCATGTTCTTCTTCACTTGAAACTGCATTTAAGGGTGGTCCTATGCCCTCATCTTCATTAATATTTAACATACCTTGTCTCTTGTTCCGATGGGAAACCCTATCCATTTCTCTATACACTTGAATCTCTTCATTTGTGAGCTTCCTCTTCCATTTATGCTCTCGACGACTACTACTCCCCATGGTGAGACCAAAAAGGTGATGCAAAAACCTTTAATAATAGATAAATTCCAACAAAAAGGGTGTAAAAAGTAGTTTTTTCTCTTCCATTAATGAAATCCCGTGATATTCTCTACAAAAAATGTGGTTCTCGAACTAAGGGACCTAGAGAATACCTTTTTGTTATGGATGCTAGTAAAACAAATCGGATATCCGAAATCTCCTGCTCAAATTTTGCTTCCCCTCAAATTTGCAATTTTGAACTTTTTTGTTTTCATCCTATTTTGAATATTAAATTTACTTTTTCATAACTATTATAAATTTTATTTTTATAATATTAATATTATATTCATATTATATTTTCATAATATTATATTCTCTCTCTCTCTCTCTCTGAGGTATTATTGTTATAATATAAATATTAATAAATATTTAATACTAATAATATACTATAATACAATAGAGAAATAAATAATAATAATAATAATATAATACTAATGCTAATGAAATTTATTATATATAACGTAAAAAACAAAAATCATAAAATTGAAAAAAAACATTGAAAAATTGGGCAGGATATATCGTATATCCGATATTATCAGATATCTAAAAATATCATATATTCAATAATATCGGATATGTGATATGTTTTCGGATATCCGATTAGCCTTGGTGGTTGCCTTGGTTTTGGCTTAGCAATGCCAAACGTGGATCATCAACTCAAAAGACATGTTCACCATATTTCCTCTGATCTCAAGACTTTGACCATGTAGATGATGACCTTTTTTTCAGCCGAAATTGATGAAACAAAAAGAGTTTCTTAAAGAAATTATCATCTTTCCATCAATATAATTTTTGTCAAATTTTGAGTTCAGTAAGTAATTATTACTTATTTTCTAATTGAGTTGTCTCTAAAGTCCTAATTGACAAATTGATTGAAAAACAACTATAACTTTCAAATGGTTTAACCTTTTTGAAATCTGAAACATGCGTCACATTTTATGGTTCGCCTACTATAAGAAAAAAAATCAATTTTGTAAGGTTTACAATTAGTTAAGGTGGTGAGACACGAGATTTTTTTATCCTGAATAAGTTGTAGCACAAAATTCATAATTAATTATTTATTTGGGAAAAAATTACACAAAAATATGCATCACATCTGCGCATGAGTCTACTACTTATATCTAGAATCTTGTGAAAATATATCATCATTTGATTATGACTAAGGTGGTCAGACATACACGTACTTTTATCATTTTCTTGAAATTTTCGTACTACTGCATTGAAATCTAAAGTTTTCAACAATTAGATTAATTTTTTTCGGATAAGGGCTAGTATTCTAGAAACTACTTTCAATTTCCTACAGATTCAGTTCTTACAACTTTTTCACATAAGGTTTATAGGATGTTCAACTTTTTATGTCAAGTTGACTAACCCTGATTTTCTCATTTTTCATTGCCACTTAAGGCCATAGCTTGGCATACCATGAATATCCTTCACATACCTTGATGTCTACATATTTTCCATGGATGTCTTTCAAATATTTTACATCGGCAATATCTACAACCCATAAAAACTGTTGTATCTTGACAAATGCTTATGGTCTGAATCTTCATGCTCAAGTCTCTCACGATGGTTGATGACATTCAATTTCATTTTATTTCATTAAATCTATTTTGTGCATGGTCTCTTATTTTTTTATGATTATTGATATTTTAACTAATATAGAAAATCTATATTTTTATATAAAATTTAACTTTTTTCTTTTCACAGTAAAATTTTACCTATAATTTTCAATCGTCTTATCCCTTGAACCTCTTTGGGTGCCAGTGCTACTCCATAATATCTTTTGTTCAACATCTAGTGCTCAATAAAGCTACATCCCTAATCCATAATATCTTGTGTTCAATATAGCTTAAGCCTTAAATACTTTTTCAACATCTAGTGCTCTTTTCTATCACACTACTATTTCTTTATAACTAGCTATACTTTTGAATCCACTGCCTTATTTTGGTTGCTCAGACATTAATGTAATTTTTTCCCTTTATCTAAAAAACAGTAGGAGACATTAATGCAATTTTTTTCTCTCCCTTCATCTAAAAATCACAAAGTGGATGCTAATATCCAATAATCTTGTACTTGATCAATATGTTGTAAAGATCATTGAACAAGTAAAAAATCATACTACTATATACAATTCCAAATGATTTAATGAGTTCAAAAAGCCTACCAAAAGTTAAATTTGTAGAAAATGTTGTTGCTTAAGTTTCCCCGACATTGATGGTTATCCCCTACTAGAGAGAATATGCTTTGAGCTTAAACATCCTTATAAGCAGGGGTTTTCATTTGAGCTCTCCCTCTCACAGAATCATAAAATCATTCTATTTAGAGTAAACTAATGTACATTATAAATGATGCAATTCAGGGTCAACACTCTACTTAGATTTAGGTTTCCTACGTTTAGTTTTGCATACCTTGTTCAAGGTTCAATTAGCACTAGAAACTAAATAAATAACTTGTACTTTTACGTACCATTGACACTACTTTGATACATTTTGGATGCAACTATGAAATGTATTGGTTGAAGGTTCCAACAAACTTTGAATGTTTCCTCCTCCTTTCAGGTATGGATGACCGACCTCATTTAGCTAAGCTACTATGGTATGAGGGGAAAAAAATTCAACTACACCTATCGAGGCTTACTCCCCACCTCATTAGCCCTTTCTAATAGATAAGGCTTTTTAATTTGGTTAGAATAAATATCTGTAGTTTAGGACCATGTTGCTAAGATTGTTCTAATAAATTCATGCTAAAATGTACATTTGTCATCAACATTGCATAAAATAACATGTACATAAATTTACAATTGAACATGACAAATTTGTCATTAAACAAAAAAAAGTTATAAATTGTCGCCTTGAATGTTTCCTCCGTGAATAACATCAAAGCATACAATATGTGAATCTACATTTGAACTGACATAAATTTCTAGATGAATATAAATTGCTCTTTTTTGTGAAAATGGAATTAATGAAGAATAGACAACTGAAACATTCAGAGATCTAACTTTATTAATTCTGCAAACATATAAAAGAAAAGGAATAAGAACAAGAATATGATTGTTGAGAAAAATCAATATGTAATGTGATGTTTCAAGAGACCAAACCACACTCAGCCTTGAAGATTTGTAAGTCGACTTACAAGCAAAGTTGTCCAAACTTGGCAAGTCCCAAGCCGCGTGACCCTAAGCTAATCTCAGGGTTTCAGACTCAAACTCGCCTAAGTCTAGTTGAGGACTCGTCGAGTCCCCATGAGGAGACTTGACAGGAAGAGTTTAAGTTATTTGCAAAAAAAAATTAAATTAAATGGATGTTTTAACTTATGCTTTTTTCTTCTATAAAATATAACATCTAAGTATAAGTCACATGTTTTCCTTTCTTTTACTTTAAGTGATATTTTATATAAATATTGTCGGGATGTTTGAGAGTGGTTTCAGATCTTCAAGAGTTATAATGGAGTTTTGGATATTGGAAAACCCTGAAAAAATTCAGACTTAGCCAAATTTCAATAATCAACATGCTTCTGTTAGTGTTCTTTTCTATAACTTTTCTTGATTTTTACAAGATTTTTTAACACTTGGATTTCCCAAGAATTCCCCTCTATCCCATGTACATATCTATGTTTTTGATTGAGGTAACAACTGGTTTTGAAGGGGACCCCGAAACCCTCTACAAACTAGGAGAAAAAACAAACATTAAAAGCATCAAGAAGCAACGACTGCCTTAAGGAAACGACAGAACCAAAAGAGGGCAAAATCCAAGATAAAACAGTTAAAGATCTATCCTCAAAAAAGAGCAGTAAACAGACAGCACGCTATCCAGCAAACGGATACAAAACATCTCCCAGCAATACAAATCAGTCCAGCATTTTGAGGAAATCCTCAGAGTCCACCAGCAGGGCCTTAATCTTCTGGATAGAGTCCTTTAGGCTCATCAGATCTTTAGGCTGAGCTCCCATTTTGTTCTTTGTGCCTGAATCTTCTATGTACATATCTAAGTTTGTTATTTCCTTCAACAACAATTTGCATTTATACTTATGTGATCGATGTATATTTATGTATGTGATCAAAATTTAAAATTAGCTTCTATTTGATGACGTTATTTTGTCTATAAACTTTATTCAATAAAGAGTGCTTAAAAATCTCTAAATTTTTGGCATTTTTTCACTTTGTCAAATTTTAGCAAGTTGTTTTACGAAGTCCTAATTCAGGTCAGCCTTGTCAAGTCCATGTCTGGGAACTTTGCTTACAAGAGACAATTGGCATTGCTTGTAAAAAGCAAATCCAAGAAATATCAGCAGAGATATTAATTCT
This sequence comes from Thuja plicata, assembly GCA_018584345.1. NCBI lineage: Eukaryota > Viridiplantae > Streptophyta > Pinopsida > Cupressales > Cupressaceae > Thuja > Thuja plicata. The sequence continues at coordinate 251,357 of MU225836.1, forward strand.
ATGCTTATAGGCTCTAGGGAAAAAGGAAATATCAGCAGAGATGTTAATTCAATGAATATAGCCTCTAGGAGAAAAGCTCATATGTCGTTAGCCTTTTAGCCTTTTACTAGAAGAGACCTCGCGTATAAACCATCCTAACGCATTACCAAAACTTTTGTTTCTATAAAAAGTAAGAATTTATGCAAAGTTGTTGCACACGGAACTAGATCTTGCAATACATTACTCTGCAGTTGGAATGCAAAGAATGCAATAAAATGATAAGAATTTCCAGAAATATTTGCAAGGACACCAAATTCAAGATAAAAAGCCATCAAACAAATTTTCATTCATAAAACTATAATTTATAATACTAGCCCAAAAAAACAACTTATAGGAGTTTCAATAACAAAATAATTTAACCATATGAAAGCTTCGATTGTTCTTTTCACAATCCCCTCAGTTTGAGGTCTCTTATACCAATGGTTATCTATAACAATGTAGTTGATTATTTAGTCCCTTGAGTAATAAGTAGTAAAAAACAGACTCGAAGTAATCAATAGAAAGAACAGAGGAAACAAGATTGGTCAGTGATTGCTAGTCAACCAAAGATAAATAGGGGATAGATTGCCTTAATGAGGGTAAATGGGTTCAGAAACAAACACCCAGAAAATGTTGGTATTGATATTGAATTTGTTTTTAATAGAATCATACAAATGAGCTTGTATGGGTGCCAAATCTGAGATGAATGAATAAAAAATAATAGAATTTGTAAAAGCAACATTAAAGATCAAACAATCATAAATAAAGATTTATTCTTTTAACTTATAATGGGTTGTGGAAGCTTGAAAACACTTAATTAGCAAATAGAATGTTCTTTGGTGGGAATTCCACCGGAAATATCAAGTTTCACATTGAGAATTTTTCAGGATTGTGGGAATTCCACCAGAAATATCAAGTCTCACACTGAGAATTTTCCAGGATTGCCGGAAACTGTACTGTTGTCATCTTTTGTCAATAAGAGTTTGTTTCCTTATGATTCAATAAGAAAATATAGTTCAAGTTTCAGACCTTGTCTCCAAATTTTGTTGGCAGCCATATTTTTGTCAATAAGAGTTTGTTTCCTCATTATTCAATAAGAAAATATAGTTCAAGTTTCAGACCTCATCACCAATGCAATTTTGTTGGCAGCCATCTTTTTGTCAATAAGAGTTTGAATCATTTCCTCGTGATTCAATACAAAAATATAGTTCAAGTTTCAGACCTCGTCACCAATGAAATTTTGTTGGCAGCCATCTTTTTGTCAATAAGAGTTCATTTCTCGTGATTCAATACAAAAATATAGTTCAAGTTTCAGACCTCGTCACCAATGAAATTTTGTTGGCAGCCATCTTTTTGTCGATAAGAGTTTGTTTCCTCGTGATTCAATACGAAAATATAGTTCAAGTTTCAGACCTTGTCACCAACGAAATTTTGTTGGCAGCCATCTTTTTGTCAATAAGAATTCGTTTCATCCTGATTCAATACGAAAATATAGTTCAAGTTTCAGACCTCGTCACCAATGAAATTTTGTAATTGGTAGACATCTTTTTGTCAATAAGAGTTTGTTTCCTCATGATTCAATACAAAAATATAATTCAAGTTTCAAACCTGGATGACCAATGAAATCTTGTTGCTTCCATCAATTTTTCTTGTTGGTTTTTAATGGGCATTTCCAGCGATGCGTGTAGAGTCTATGGTGGCATTAAATTCATAGCATAACACATGATTACAAAAACTTTGAATAAGATTTAAGTGCGTAATTTGTCCTTCGCTTACGAGAAACATTGAAAGCAATCATTTTAAGGGAGTTTTTTTAGTGTTTAAAAAACCCTAGCTGGTCTAATATACTGGTGTGCTCTTACAGAAAGATAATAAAAAATCTTTAAAGAAAAAAGATACGGCATAGTAGTACTGGGGCTGCAGAGATTGCTTTTGGAAATTGGAAGATCTGTTTTGCATTAAGTTTGAGTGTTCAAAAAAACCTGGCGTGTTAAATTCTTCTCTTATGGTAAATGTGCACCTGCTCTCTACCAAGAAATAATCAGTGTAACACAATCACGAAAAATATCTATTGCATCTATGATAAATGCGCACATGTTCTCTACTAGGAAATAATCACAAAAATATCTACTGCATCCGACGAGTTTTGATTTTTCCCATTCATTTTGTTATTTTCCCATGGAGAAAGCATTGTGTAATTATTATTTTAGATTGATAAGACAATGTGGGTATGGAAACTTATTTTTGAAAATTTTGTTTATGATTAAAATTCTGGTATGGTATTGTGTTAATCATATTTATGGCAAAGCAGTGCAAGTTTTGGATGGCACCAAGAAGTTGAAGTTTTACACGGCAAAAACCTGACAACCTGCAACTAAATCTTTCCAAACATTTTTTGTAACCTTTATCATCATGACTTGTGTTGATGCATTTAATGCTGCAACTGCCGCCTCACATGGACGGCCTCACATGCAAGTTAAAAACCGGCAAGCCAAATCAATGGAGACAAAGTAGTAAAAACTCATCTCGTGAGAGGTGACAGGTTTGAAGCTTTCAACCGACATTTTCATTCAGGTAATAGGGAAAGGAATTGGTAGTGAATCGGGGTTCAATAGTTGGTCACTCAGTTTTAATCATTTATTTATCAGTAGTGGATTATTTATATATCAATAGTTGGTCATTTTTTAGTTTTGTTGACCTATGATTGGCTCATTTGTGTGCCACTACTAGTGATTTATTGAACCACTACTGGATATTTGTGAACCACTACTGGTAATTTGAGTGAATAATTATTGGTACACTGTGGTCAAATATGGGCGATTTGAGTGAATAATTATTTGAGGGCTGAAACTAGTCAGCCTGATGTGCTACTAAGGGACTGGTTCACTCTCGCCTATGGGAGAATAAAATTAGAAACCAATTAGAAGAAAAATTTTGATGCCAGAGAAGAGGTTTATGCAGAATATCAAGGGATGTCCTACTTTACCTTTCAAAGAGCCCTCGTTGGTGCCAGAAACAAATGGAATAGATTGCCAAAAGTATTCAAAAAAGCAAAACCACAGTCCTATTAACCTTGAAGCAACAATACATAGGGCACCAAAATATATACAGTTAGGCAGACAAATCAGGCGTGAGCTCTGGTGTCCCCTGACAATTCAGCCACCAATGCTTCTATGGCCCCTATATGACATCAATGCTACGAAGTTGGACCAGCTGCAGGAAGATTACATGATGGACTTCTAGGAGAAAACCAAAGGGTTCTACTATACCTTCAGAGCAGGAGAAGAGGGAAGACAGAGGTTGGAGAATTCTAGATAATTGTAAAGAAGTGTAATTCTTGAGGACAAGCATTATACTTGTAGGGGGGTAGATGATGGGACAATACTTTGTCTCTATTTTATGTTGATTTTTATACTCTGTTTTTAGACATTACCAAGACATTTGTGAACCTTTAAGTATTTTAACTTGTGATCATGTTATAAGTACAGTCTGAACCACCAAAGCCTATGGGTAGTTAGTAGTGACGTATTTTGCTAAACATTATATATCTATCGCAGTATTTGATATAACTATTTGAATGAGTGTTCTTATATTTGGATTGAGTTGAATAGTTGACTTGAATATGTGTGTGTTTGTGTGTGTGCGCGCTACTAACCTGCCAGAAAAGAGGAGCAGCTTGAGAGTGGATCGACAACATTGAAGAGGAAACGACGAAGTCTCAGTTGTGACGGGTAGAACCGTTATGACACTGCGAGACATGTCTGCTACATTGGAGGAACCATCATCTCAGGAAATATAGGAACATAACTCTGTTTTATTTTCTCAAGCGGTCAATACTTTATTGAATCGGTTATCCAGACTTTATGACATTATGTCGTGGGCTATTACATTCTCCTTTCTCTATGGTGTGAATTAGTCAAACTTTATCTGTATGCTTTGAATAAACATCAATCCTCTATATAAAGGGATATGATCTCATTAGTTTGTAGTTAGTTGGATAATATACTATTGTTGCATTTGCACAGCAAAGTTACTCTTTCTGGTTTCATCCATTGTTTTCAAATTATGATGTAATTAGTTTCTGGAAATATAATGAAGGAGTTAATTTGAGTTATATTTTGTGTTAGTAGTTAGCAGAAGCTTGTTAGAGTAATCATTAGTTTGTTTATTAATTAAATCATGTTGATTTAATTAATTAAGTTATGTTAGAGTAATCATTAGTTTGCTTATTAATTAAATCATGTTGATTTAATTAATTAAGTTATTACTCTTTAGTGCTTAAGCTTTCTCTTAGGTGCATTAATAATTAATTCTTTTATTAATTATTAATGTGCAACCTAGCTTTTTTAGGCTTTAGGATTTTGTTCACCTTTATAGGTTAAACCTTGTAATTCTTTTTTCATTAATTCAGATTATAATTTCGCTCTCACATTTTGAGCAACTTCTGAGTTCTTCTTTTTCCCTCTTTTTGCTTCTCTCCTATAACAGGTTATTTGCATGCAGGTATTTTTGGCGTTTTGTGAATTTGTATTTCTCAAATCTTACATGGTATCAGAGCCACACTGTTGTTGCCTGGTCTGGGGTTTGTGAAGTTGTGATTCGAGGGTAAAAAACTACAACTTTTTTGGGGTTTCTTCACTCTGGAAGAGACGCTTTTTTCTGGAGCACTTTGAGCTAAAACGGACACCACCATTGCGCTCAGAAGGCCCAAGAGAGTTAATTTTTATATAATTTTTGTCATTTTTGGCTGCAGTAGCCTTTGGAAAAAAATTTCTCTCTCCCAGGCCATACAGCTCAAATTTCGAGGTGAAAAAGGTTTAAAAAAATCAAAAAAATCAAAAAATTAGAAAAAAAACAAATTTTTTTTTTTTACAAAGTTCTTTTCAAAAAAACCAATGTTTCTAAATGTTTGTTGAAAAAAAAACTTTTTACAAACAAAAGAACAGGTGCGTACCTTTTCAAAAGTACCCTCATGTGCAGCAAGGTACGCATATGTAGGAGTGATGTCAGCGGCCGCAGGTCACAGATCGTGATTAAATTTGACGTTCATAAAACCGTCACACAGTTTTGACACTTCTTCAAAAAAGGCAGCCTTCAGTGTTTTGGCCATATCTTTTGCATACGGTGTCCATTTTTAAAAAATGAAATATCATCAGAAAGCTCTTTCCAAGCCGAAGATGATGATGTTGGTTTTGTATGCATATTTGGCTATTTGAGTACCTATTTTTAGTGTCAAAGTTGCAGCTTATGTTTCCCTCCTCCTTGCACCAGGTTTTGATCTAAATGCAGTAAGGTCAGATTTCTCAGTTTGTTTTTCATTTAGAAGAGTTATCATGGGTTTTTCTTCTCACCCTTATGTTGTTATTCTAGAACGGGGTAATTATGAGTTATGAGCAAAGGGTATACTTACACATTGTAGGTGGCTTAATATTTTGCCTTATTTGTATGATCTCATACCTGAACCACCCACTTCAGAGGGAAAATTAGCTTGGGATATTATTCGAGATCACAAAGTAAGACTTATAGTGTCTAGTGCCGATCATGAAACTGTGTTGGCTATATCGGGCATTGATTGTCCTCACCCACTTTGGACACTTCTTTGGGAGATCTATGGAGACCCTAATCTCTCTCCATTCCCAGAGGATCCTGCTTCAGATTGTCTCATACCCATTTCTTGGAGAGAGCATACACCCTTTGGTCATGATACTTTAGAGGAGCTTGAGTATTTAGACACCCTTACATGTTCTGATGGATCAGAGGCTTGTCTCACAGTTCCCACTCTTCAGCCTGAGACTTCATCGGCATCTCTTGTTGCTCCTAATTCTGTGCAGTAGAAAATCATACATCTTCCAGACATAGATACTTTGGACTCTTATGTTGCAGACATGTCTTACTTGTTTGTTGAGTCTTATACTGCATATTTGGAGGATTATTTTGAGGACATTCATCTCCTCTACCTTGACAGTCAGGTTATCACTGTTTGCCCACCATTATCTGTGCATTCTGCGGTTGCATTTTAGGATTCTCCACATCAGTTTGGATTTGG
>MU225836.1:268767-290048 GCA_018584345.1 Thuja plicata
TTAATAGAAAGTCCACCACATTTATTTTTAATGTTTTTAACAAATTGGTATCCTTCACTAGTAAATATGAATAACTTTTATGCTTTCATTTTATGATTTTTAAATAGGTAATATAACATATATACTTACAATGTATTCTAACATAATATATTCTCACCTTCATTATGTATAGATGGATACTTGGAAAATATATCTTTGAAATAAAAAGGAAGAATTTCGAACAAGTTTGAATTCCAATACACATAATTTTAAATATCTTTGTATAAAAAAGATATATAAAAATTATGTATCTTCTATGCACATTTATAATTGTACTTTCTAACATATTAACTTATATATATTCTCTATCAACATTGTAATCTTTTGAATAATATCATCTTTTTATGATTGATGTTGAAGTATTTTGATCTATCTCCCTAACTAAATCACTTAATTCTTGGTTTTGTATTTGATCATATCATGTATGTTTGATTAAAAAATCCATTTTGAAATGACGTGAAAGTAGTTTTTCTCGGTCTATTTAACCAAAAAAAATCTCTTAAACAAAATTTGATGATCGTTTAAGGATCTCGCTCGATCTATTTAATGTAATTTTGTTCTGTTTGCTCTATGTTCAGGATAATGTAGATGTAGTATTCTCAATCCAATAAATATAAACCATCTTTCAAACAAATCTTAGATGATTTTGGAGAATCTCTCTGACTGTATTCAATAAAATTTTCTTTTTTCAGCACTTTTGTTAAGAGTTTTCTATGTGTGTTTGTGCAGATGAGTAACTCAAAGAAGAACTACATTAGACTAGGACTGTGGTAGAAAGTATAAAATCAAGAACATTTATCATACTTGTAGTATAGTGAAAAATATTCAAACATATGTTTTAAAAGGAAATTCAAATGTGGAGTCAGTTTCCAATAAGATTGACTACAACTATAAATCAAATTAATGTCAATGTCACACAAGTAACATAACTCATACAGTGTTTGTGAATATCTGCGCTAATATCCCACAAAAGATAAATGAAAATATTTCAAAAGTGTTCCCCCATGGAAAAACCATCAAACACAACAAAACTATTTGTTGGATGCATGTGCAATTTGGCCATACAACAATTTCTAGAATAACCTTAGAATAAAATTGAATCTGATCATTCCTAGCATATTTGAGAATGATCTAACAAAAGGTGGTAATATATGAATGACCAATAATTTCATAAAGTACAATAAGAGGATTACATAGCCATAATATGATGAACTAAGAACTTGGAAGGTTCTAAAGATAATTTCCTATTCAAAATGAAAGCACAAGGTTTTTATTTCCTTATTTATATCAACTTTGATGAATTTGATGTCAAGCAGAGAAAATTAAAAATTAGAAGAATTATTGGTTGGGTCAAAAAACATATATCATAGATTCTCAACACATATCATAGAGATGTCCTCTAGATGTAACAAGAAACTTCATTGGTAAAATTGTTGAATGGTAGCACCATGTGCAATATTTAATAACAAGCCAAGGAGCATCCCACCTCAAACAAGCAATTATGGATGAATTTGTAGGAGATGTTGGTAGCTGGATAGAAATAAATCCTCTACAAGTTTATGAACATCCCTAGGGAATCCTCGACAAGTACCACTATCCATGGCATGGTCAATCAACATTCATAAATCCTAGGGACTAGTGCTCCACAAAATAATAAATGATATAAGTAAAATAAAAGACAGAGGTAAACTTTTACAACTATATCAAGAGTTACATCAATAAATGACCTTCGTATACAAACAACATTCTCCTTTGACCGATATTCAAGAATGAATAATGATCCATACATAATTATTAGTAAAAAAGAAGAGTTCCAACTACAACATCTCTTGTTACAATGAGAAAAGGTACGCAATTTTGACTTCCATCGTATGCACTATAAATTTTAATTTTTCATTTTTTGTGCTTATTTATATGCACCCATCCATACATTCTATATATATAAAAGCTCACTATAAAGTTCTTCTAGGACTCATTCATTAAAAGCACAAGCCATCAACTTCAAAATCTTGAAAATTGATTTTTTTTTTAAAAGGTCTTCAATACAATATGGACAAATATGTAATGCATACTTGTTTTCATGTTTCAAGCAATATTTTATTTGGATGTTTCAAATATTGAACTTAAAAAATAGACTACTTAATGAAAGTCACAATTCAATATAATCAACTTCATTTTACAAATTTACCTAGGCTTCTACTTTTGTTTTGAAAGTACCATATGCTTCTACTCATATGTTCCTCTACTATACACAACATTCACAATTATGCACACAAATAAAAATATACATTCAAATTATAGCAACTTACAAATAGTTTCCTATCGGCATACCCTTGCACCTCCTTCGGGTACAAGTGCTAGTTTATAATACTAGCCCAAAAAACAACTTATAGGAGTTTCAATAACAAAATAATTTAACCATATGAAAGCTTCGATTGTTCTTTTCACAATCCCCTCAGTTTGAGGTCTCTTATACCAATGGTTATCTATAACAATGCAGTTGATTATTCAGTCCCTTGTGTAATCAATAGCAAAGAAACAGACTCCAAGTAATCAATAGCAAGAACAGAGGAAACAAGATTGGTCAGTGATTGCTAGTCAAGCAAAGATAAATAGGGGACAGATTCCTTAATGAGGGTAAATGGGTTCCAAAACAAACACCCATATATTTTAATAGAATCATACAAATGAGCTTCTATGGGTGCTAAATCTGAGATGAATGAATAAAAAATATAGAATTTGTAAAATCAACATTAAAGATCAGACAACCATAAATAAAGATTCATTCTTTTAACTTATAATGGGTTGTGGAAGCTTGAAGACACTTAATTAGCCCATAGGCTATTCTTGATGGGAATTCCACCCGAAACATCAAATTTCATACTGAGAGTTTTCCAAGCTTGTCGGAAACTGTATGGTTGCCATCTTTTTGTCAATTAGAGTTTGTTTCCTTATTCTTCTGTTCCTCTTCTGTTTTATGTTTTCTGTTTTTTGTTTTCTTGTTATTGTTCTTTTCTCGGACACCGTTTGGTGCTCCTGCTGCTAGTTGTTCTGTTCTGTAGGTTCCCAGTCCCTTAGACCCTTTGTGGTCTCTTGTTAGACATTAATAATTTATCTTATCTTATCTTACCTTGTGATTTAATACGAAAATATAGTTCAAATTTCAGACCTTGTCATCAATGAAATTTTGTTGCTTCCATCAATTTTTCTTGTTGGTTTTTAATGGGCATTTCAAGTCGATGCATGTAGAGTCTATGGTTGCATTAAATTCATAGCATAACACATGATTACAAAAACTTTAAATAAGATTTAAGTGCGTAATTTGTCCTTCGCTCACGAGAAACAGTGAAAGCAATCATTTGAAGGGAGTTTTTTTAGTGTTTAAAAATCCCTAGCTGGTCTAATATACTGGTGTGCTCTTATAAGATAATAAAAAATCTTTATAGGAAAAAGATACGGCATAATGTGCGTAATTATTATTTCAGATTGATAAGACAATGTGGATATGGAAACTTATTTTTGCAAATTTTGTTTATGATTAAAATTCTGGTATGGTATAATGTTAATCATAATTATGGCAAAGCAGTGCAAGTTTTGGACGGCACCAAGAAGTTGAAGTTTTACAGGGCAAAAACCTGACAACCTGCAACTAAATCTTCCCAAACATTTTTTGTAACATTTATCATCATGACTTGTGTTAGATGCATTTAATGCTGCAACTGTCCGCCTCACATGGACGGCCTCACATGCTAGTTAAAAACCGGCAAGCCAAATCAATGGAGACAAAGTAGTAAAAACTCATCTGGTGAGAGGTGACAGGTTTGAAGCTTTCAGCCGACATTTTCATCCAGATACTACCTAGCAGTGACTCCCCTCCTTATCATTTCTTTTGAATTAAATATTCTATCAGTATGAACAGAAATTACATTGAACTTAACTTCTTTGCAAATAATTTATAAGTTTATTTCTAATAATAGTAATAGATGCCATGTTTTTCCAGGAAAGTTTATGATACTACCATTCCAGTATATACAAGCTAGAGATGCATAATGTTGGATTCAAACCCTTTTTAAAGTCATTCACTGAGAGCTGCTTTAGTAGGGGGGTTGAGCTTTTGCTTCTGTAATAAATGTGGCTGCCATACATAATTGTTTTTTGAATTCCAGTTAGTTGTTATAAATCCAGTCTCATAAAGCAGCCCCAGAGCTTGAACATTTCAAGGAGCTCACATAATATTAACTAGCACTTGCACCAGAAGGAGGTGCAAGGGGTAAGCCTATAGGAGAACATCTGTAAGTAATTGATAGCACATTTGAAAACATAATATTCGAAGCATTTACATACAAAATACTTAATACGTGATACACTTTAGTATTCCATAATATTGATCATTTACGTCTTTGCTTGTCATTTTTTGTAAAAATTGATGATGCAAGTCTTTGCTAGTAACATCTGTGAAACCATAAACTTTGACACATTTAAATATAAAGGAACTATATGTATGATTCTTTATAGAACACTTCATATTGTCGTCGCTATTCTTTTTTGTGCAGCTTTTGATTTGATTCCTACAGGTTGAAACATCAAGTTAGTGATCTTTTATAAGCAACAGTATATGCAGCGCGTCAAGGGAAATATGTGTTGTAAATGGTAAAAGGGTATTGTGTACCTGGTCTCATTAAATTGATAGTCCTTTTTCTTGATAATTGTGTATGGATATGTATGATTCTTAACAGAAATCTTCATATAGTTCTTGCTATTCTTTTTTGTGTAGCTTTTGTATATGCAAGATTCTCAAAAATTGTAGAAACAAAATTCAAGATCTAAAAAACAATACAAAAGACCATCAATCTCTAATCTAATTTCTCGCCAGACGGGGGTCTCCAGAAATTGGAAAAAAAAAAAGAAAATGGTAAACATATTTACAGTAAATCTAAGACAAGAGATGATCAATATGTTTCTCGATTAATTTTTATATTTGTGTGTGTTCGTTGATTTATATATTTGTGTGTTTGCTGATTTATATATTTGTATGTATGTTTGCTGATTTATATATTTGTGTATGTGTTCACTGATTTATGTATAATGTGTGTGAGTGTGTTCGTTGATTTATATAAGTTGTAGTCAGTTTAATAAATTAATTCCAGATTCACTCTTTAACAACTCACATTTTAATTTCAAATACTACACGCAGTACTCCTAAGTTGACATTTTGAAAGTAAAATATAAGTCCTAAAATTGAATTTATAAGTATTTCTCATGACAGAGACCCTGATTCCAAGAAAAAATTTGACTGGACGCATAGCAGCTAACATCAATACCAGATTACTTCTTTAAATTTAATAATAATTAAAGTTCATGAACATGACTATTGATAATAAATTTTGAGATGAGTGAAGTCTTGATTACATCTGTACAAATGAGTAGCCTGAATTTGAAAGATCGGGCCATCAATCTTGGGCAAGGTTTTCCAATTTTGATGGTTTTGAATTCATCAAAAGAGGTTAATTTAATTAAAATGGCTATAGTCCCCTAATTATTAAAAAGCAATTAAATTGTTTAAATAATTAAATTGTTGCTATTTTACATAGTAAGGGAAGGGAAGGGTTGATATGCCACAATGTATATTTGTCTAGATTTATGCACATTATATGGTTTGCCTTTACCAAAATGAAATAGGACTCAACAGAATAGATGTTGGTTGTTATATATTTATAGAGATAATCCATTGTTATATATGTAAGTTGTTGAAAAAACACATACACAACTTGATTACGAAAGATATTAAGTAGCAAAAGTATTAAACATGCATGAAACTAAGGTTGAAACATAAATAATATGAATATGAATACACTAGTTTGGAATGTAAAAGGCTGCATAATGAAACTTCTTGAACGAATTAGGTCTTTCTATTGATATAATTTCCAGAGTATCTTGTGATGCCTTCTATTTTAAGTAACTTTTTGGAGTACATTACAATGTTGGAAGTAGGGAACACTTGTCAAAACAAAAAAAGAAAAAAAGGGATCAGAAAACAAAGTCTAAGAGCACAGGGAGTTACAGACACAACTCAAAATGCTTTTAAGGGCATCAACATATCCAGAAGCATATCCAAAGAAGAGGCCATATCATGTATCAAACCATAAAATTGGTTTGAGATTTATTGTGTTTGCAATCCAAAAAATCCCAAAAACAACTCCCATCACTACTACAGTCCTCCAGCAAATGTTCAACATTATAAATAATTCTCTAACATATTTCAAAGCAAGAGGAGGAAGGGAAATGCCCAAAAAGTATAGACAAAACCTTCACTAGAGCAAGAGTAGTGCCCACACAATTATTGAGCAAGCCTTTAAAAGTGAGAGTGATAAAGTATCATTGAGCAAAGAAGGGGAAAAAAACATTGACATCGATAACCAAGATTAACTCAAACTAGATTTACACATATAAATTGCACAAAGAACAAGCAAGTGATTTAATGCATTGTAGCCTGTTGTTTCATATAGACAAGATTCTCAATAATTGCATAAACAAAATTCAAGATCTCAAAAATAATACGAAAGACCATCAATCTCTGATCTAATTTCTCGCCAGATAGGGGTCTCCAGAAATTGGAAAAAAAAAAAGAGAAAATGGTAAACATATTTACAGTAAATCTAAGCCATGGAGCTCTACGGGCTACTTGACTCACCTGCTGTGACCAAACTTCTCCCTCCTACACAATTCAAAAAATCCAAATTTCCCCTACACTATCGTCAAACACCTTTTAAGAGCTTCTGGAATGAATAAAGCTGCTGCAATTTTCATTCCAGCTTGTGGTGAGTTCTTGCGCAATTACAGAGGGGTTACCGTCCAGCGTAATGAGGATTCTGCACTTTTGAAGAGGAAGATGGGCACAAGCTGAACAATTTATTGTTAAATGTTACAACTACAGACAATTTTACATCCAAATACGATTTGATAGAAATGAAATCAAATCAACATTCAGATACGATTTGATTTCATATCTAACAGCCAGATACGATTTGATTTCAAATTTGATTTGAAACGAGTATCCAACGTCAGACAAATTTGAAGTGACACCAAATCAAATATTCTTTTTCTTCACAAAATCGATTTCTTTCTTCTCCAAAAATTTAAAACATTAATCATTTTCTTCCTCAAAATAACCATTTGAAACTATCCAATTGGTACATTCTATGTAAAAAACTATTTTAAAAAACAACCAAAAATCATTTACTTTTCTTCTAAAAATTTTTTTAAAAAAAAAAGAAATTGTCCATTCAAAAGACAGCGAAAAAACTATTTATTTTCCTCTCAAAATAAAAAAACTTATTTCCAAATCTTTAAAAAAGATAAACATAAAACCCATTTCTTTACCCTCCAAAATTTTTAAAAAAAAATCCTTTTACCTAGCCATTCAAAGGACAAACAAAAACAATTTCCCCCTTCTTAAAAAATCACATTCTCGTTCAAAAAGACCAACATAAAACATTTAAAAGATAAAAAATTGGCGCGATTGGTTCGTTATATGTGAAAAAGAAAACATAAAAGTATGGGTGCAGCCGCAGTTTAGCAAAGAAAGAAAGAGGGATTGAAGACTGAAGATTTTCCCGCCGCCAAGGGCACTCCGCATCGGACGGCGGTGAGGCTGCCATGTTTTTCGCGAAAGCCTGTCAGCTATCTCATCTCATCGGGCATATCAGATAAACTCAAAGTACATAAACTTGACTGACGTGTCATTATGAAAAAAGTAAAAATATGTCAAACCACAGTCTAAAGCTTAAACCACTGTATCATTCCAGCTAAGCAGTTTCAAGCGTCTGACAGGTATTCGTGAAAGCTCACGCAATATAGACTATCGGCTAATAATATTTATAGTAATATTTTATATCTGTTAATTGGGTATGCGGATTGTACTATTTATTATTAAATATGATAACTACATAAACTATGGAAAAATATTTTTATGTGATTTTATAAATAGTTTAGAAATGGATTGTACTAAATGTAACCTCTCCAAGTTTAGGTTATTCCAGCCATAGCTATAATTGGTAGTTTCTCTAGAGACTGTAATTTATTTTATATGCGAATATCCATTAAATGTTTCAGGTTATTCATAAGAAATCATATATATATCTATATACATAGGTAACTGTACTTAGAACTCTGGATTTATTTCTACTAATTGAATTTATTAGAAATCTACTTATAAGCTTAAATTGTGCACTAATGTTCTGGATTATGAAGCACAAATATACCCATCTTTATTATTTAATTACCTAAATTTAATGGTAAGCTTCTTTCAAAGCTCACTAAGCTTTTTAACATAATCTCATAATGGTATCTATTTTATGCATTGTAGATATTTTCGTCCACATTAATCCAAAAATGATAACCTGTAGATATGTCCCTCCAAAACAATCGAAAAAATGGAAAAGCAGAAAACCTATAGATATGTCGCTCCAGACTAATCCAAAGATGGAAAAGTAGATATCCTGCGTCCTTGCATCTTCCTTAGGGTTTCCTTAATAGGTTTATCGTACATTGTCGTCATACCGCATTAATTACGGGGTTTTACCGTTTAGGTTTTAATGGAGGCGGCCAATTTTGGCTCAGCATTTGATGTTGGTGCCGAAGTGTTGGCTATTGACACTAATGGCTACGTCGAGAGAGCGTCCCAAGAAATTTGTCCCCAAGGTTTTCCACAAGGTAAGTCTTCTACCCCTGATGTGGTTTTTCCAGTGTCAGATTTCGACCAGGCTTGTGACTGGTTAGAGAATCATACTCTTATTGGTTATTTTGTTGGTAGAATTCCATCTAAGAGTGTGCTTAAAGATTGGGTCACCAAATCTTGGGCCCCTCATGGGGTCCACCTAGATGGTGTCCAAAACCTTACTAAAGGTTTGTTTTCTTTTCCTCTTTGGGAACCCATCATATTTTGACGGTGTTCTGAAGCATGGCCTTTGGTTTGTTCGCAACTCCTTATTAGTTTTTCAACCATGGTCGAGAGAATTTACTGTCTCTGAAGATAAGAAATTGAAAGTACATGTTTGGGTTGAATTTCCTGGTCTACCTTTTTTATTGTTGGCCTTTTCTGTAAAACATAGTTCAATCGCTTGGTCAGGTTGTCTATTTGGAACCCGACCGTTTTTATCATGTTCTCCCTCAGAAGAGAGTTTGTGTAGAGGTCAATCTTGGCTAGAACCTTCATGAGTCCTTGGATATTCAGATTGGTGGGTGCACTTTCATCCAGAAGGTAATGTATTTAAATTTATCCAATACTTGTTTTTGTTACCACTTTGTGAATCACAAAATTAAGGACTATCCTTTGGCCGCTTCTCGACCAAGGGTTACTCCTAAGGAACTAGTTGCTCCTCATCCTACAAAGGCTAATAAAGAAGAGGCAACATTGACTACTGTGGTTAGAAAGGGAAAACAAGGATTGGCGCATCATCCTAAGAAAGCTTCTATCAGTTCATCAGCTCCAGCGAAGACCACCAAGGTCATTTCACACCTTGTTTCTCAGGGGACTTCTCCAACCTCGTCAGAGTCATTGGTCATTTTTAGCAATAATAGATCACCAAATCAACTGAAGGGGGGGGGGGGGGGGGGAATCAGTTGTATGACATAAACTTTTACTTTATAAACCCAATGATAAATGCAATATTGAACACAATAACACAACCAATTGTTGTCGAGAAAACCCTGTTAAGGGAAAAAAAAAACCCCGGTGGGAATTATCACCCATAAACAATGCACTGAAAGTATAGTATCCTTGTTAGGAGATTTATCCCTGTTAGGAGCTGATTATATAACATATAGGACACAATCCCTGTTAAAGGACAGACCCTGTTAGGAGTCATGAAAAACAACAGGCTCACTGCCCAAACTCAATGCCTAAAGAAGGTTAAATCCACCTTCAGGACTCACTGTCCGAGATACAAATATACAAGGATATGATATACAGTGAACTAACTGATATCAACTAGCTTTGCTTAAATAGTTTCAATAAATTTCATCAATCACTATCTCTGCTCTACATCCAGCAGACTTCTCAGATACAAACTCGCAGCTTCCACATTTCACTGACCACACACCTTATCAAGAAAATAGCTCTCCTTTATACAAGTTTACAATAAGCAATTAGGTCATCCAATTAAGACTTCCCCAATGCACAAACAATTACATAACCCCTTTCTAAGATACACATGGTACCTTAAACAATTAAACATAAATTAAAAATCATTAAATATAATCCAAGATACACAATTCACCCTCGCCATCCATAATACACGCTACATCTTTGAAGTCAGCCCCAATAGGTCTTCTCTATAACACATGCCACAACTGACGTCACCAGGAGCCCTGTGACCCAAGAATCATAAAAAAAATTCCTTAATATGACTCTTGACATTCCCCAAGCTCGCATAACATAACACATGATCACATCCATGCTATACACAAAACTCAGAGACTAACACCGCCATAATTCTCTGTCACTATTCTACAAACAGTCTCTACCAAAACTATTGTAACTCAAACAAACAAAAACATAAACTCAAGCGACCTTAGATATAAGATCCCATCTTGTCCCTTAATATATATCTATGCTTGCATCCTTTGATAGTTCGTACAATGTTTGTACACGATTGTCAGTCTTGCCTATGCCTGAGACAACCAGTCTGACTCAGACTTCAACTGAACATATGTTGACGTAAACGAAAAAACATGAATGCCAAAAACTCCAATAGAAGCCAATTCCAATATTCATTCCTCTTATCATCTCCATGGATCCTCCTCGTCTTCCCGCTCCACCCTCTACTTTAATAGATTTCAATGGCTCCTTTCTTCGTCGCTCTCACAACCTTCTAGCTGCGACAAGCTTGAAAATGTAGGGCCAGGGAAGTGTCTATTTTTCCCAAGTGACCTTTACCCAGCTTTCAACTCTGAGTTGTCCTTCCTACGCAACAACTTCTCCTCACTTAGGGATGATGAAACCATGAATGAAGGTTTTTAATTTATTTTCTCTCTTGGAATGTCAGGGATCTTATAGACCTTCCCAGAAAATATATTGTCAGAGATGTTCGTCATCGATTTCCTCAGACAGATGTTTTATGCCTTCAGGAAATTAAGATTGTTGGATTTCTTCTTTCAGCTGTTTGCAGAGTTATTTGGCCCCAGAGTTTGGTTTTCTTATCATCCCACGAGGTTGGTAGAGGATGGATAGTTACATTATTGGCTCCATGTTGGAAAAATGCCATTATCAACTATGGAGAAGACCCTTTGCATAGGCTGGTGTGGATTCTTTTTAATATTAATAATTACCACTTTGGTGTTATTAATCTGTATGCTCCCAATGATACTGTGGAAAGAGCTTTTTTATGGCGATGGATTGTTGATTCATTGTCACCTACCACTTGGGTTTTACATGGTGATTTTAATATGATTGAGGTGGCTTTTGATAAGGATGGCATTTCACCTTTTCGTTGGACAGTTAGAGAAAGAGAAGCATGGTTTCACATGCATAATAAATTGGGTCTTTATGATCCCAATCTCAATCGTCATCTCCCACATGTAGCCTGGCATACCTAGAGCAATTATGAGCTGGTTTTGAAAGGCTTTTTAAGAGGCTTGATCATGCCATGATCTCCTCTCAATCTTTTTTTTCCTTTGGGGCTTCCCAAGAATTGGCAGTTTTTCCTTTGCCAAATATTATGTTGTCAAACCACCCTCCCATTAAATTTTGTATAGAATGAACTTCTCACTAGCCACATTCCTATCTGCCACCTTTTTTTTCTCAACATGTCATTCCTCAACCATCCCTCAACTCTGGCCCACATAAGGAATGTTTAGAACCTTCAACCTAGGCCCACTCAATTATCTGGGTGGATTTCATGGTGGAATGCATCCATTACTCACATTGCACATTTTCTCCTCTTTTATGGAAAACAATTAGCTTATTTCTACCATCGCTCCTATGATATAAATACCAAGGACTTATGTGCAGAAGTTGACAACTTAGCAGCTCATCCTTTCTCCCTAGAGTTATAGCTTAAGGTGGAAAAACTCCATCATGGAAAGCAGGTTGCCACCACTTATTCTACAAGGGGAGCTCAAATAAAGGCACCTCTTCACTGGTTGAAAGTGGGAGATCATACTAGTAAAGATTTTTTCTCCTCACTACGCCCCAGGGATTCCAATTCAGGGATTAAAAGGATCAAGGATGGAAACTCGGTTCTAATTGAGCTTCCCAATATTTTGCAAGCTTTTAATTTGTTGCACACTACAAACAAGTTTTCACATCAAAGGATTCAACTCCTGCCTCTCGTCAATCCTTAGAGGATTTCTTATCCTATGTTTCCAATCATCTCTCAAACTCTCAATGAGTTTTCTTTGATAAGACTTTGTCTATTCAATACCTTAGGGAGGTTGCCTTCTCCATGGCTGACAATAAGTCCCCGGGATGTGATGGCTTTCCCTATGAATATTATAAGGCCTTGTGGGATGCTTTAGGGACCGACCTTCATAATGTTTATTTAGAAGCACTGCATACTGGATCATTGGGAGATAAAAATAAATAGAGGAAATATTAAATTTGTACCTAAATCTGGCAATCCTGAGGATATTTGTAATTGGCACCCCATCACATTACTCAATGTCTCCTACAAAGCCATAGAAAAGGCCTTGTCACTAAGAATTAACTGTCTTCTTCCCCAAATTATTTGCCCAAAGAATCCTGGTTCATTATGGATAATATAATTGCAGTCTAGGAAAGTATGGAATGGGCTTGCCAATCTATTCAAGCCGCTATTTTCCTCAAAATTAACTTTTCCAAAGCCTATGAACGTATTGAATGGCCTTTTATTCTTGCAATGTTGTCTGCACTGGGATTCCCTATTTCATTTCTTCTGTTAAAATGCTTTTTCATATGTTAATGCTTGCATCACCATCAACGGCCACCGTTCATCTTCTTTTGGTTTGCATCGATCTATTCGATAGGGTTGCCCCTTGGCTCCTGCTTTGTACATTTTAGCAGTAGAAGGTTTTGGTTACTTGCTATCTTCTTCTATTTCTGTTGGTCGTGTTCATGGGATTTCCTTTCCCAATTATACCTCCCAGCTTGTCAATGGGCATTTCATCGATGACTCCTTCCTCACTCTTGTTGAGGACAAAGCCAACATGAAACGTGATCTTCATTGCCTCGACATTTTTTTCTTGTCTTCTGGTTCATCCATTCAATGGCATAAGACTCTCTTCTTTCGACAGTCTTTCCTACCACCACCACAATGGATGTTGCGTTGTAATTGGCAATGGATACAACATGGTCAGGTCTTCCATTTCCTTGACATATCCATTTTCCTTTCATGGCTTGGCAGTTGAACTCTGGAATGTTGTTTTGGAAAAGATTCATACCAAGCTGGCATATTCGATTACCAAACCTCTCTTGTTCGCAGGAAAATTTCAAGACCGCTCCAAGATTTTGGCTGCTACACATGTCTATCACTCTTCTTGTTTGTCTCCCTCAAAAGTAGCTTATGCCAAATTGGAGCGCCTTCTCAAAGATTTTCTATGGGCATCAGATACCCAATTCTATGGCTTTCAATGTGTGGCCTAGGAGTATTTTTTCCTCCCTTGACACTCTAGTGGACTTGGTCTCATTTCCACCCACAGGCAAGGTCAATCTCTTTGTGTTAAGTGGATTATTCACATATTTTTGGTGAGGAGGCTTGGAAGATTTTATTGTGCCATTGCATTTCTTCTGGCTTTCCTTTGCACCGCCCAGCATGGAAAGATTTGGGCTTTCAAAATTTGCTTCTTATGACAGATGTTGTACAAATTCAGGGTTCCTTTGTGGCCAAAATCATTTGGCATGCATGGGAGGCTACCAGGCCCTGGTTATCATGGCATGGATTTGGTTTCCGTGATGACCTCTCTTTTAACTTACAGAATCTCTGGTGGTCACCTTTAATTTGGATGAAAGGTCTCCTTTTGGCCAGACTTTTAGGTCTCCTTACTCTGTGTCTCCATCGTCATGGTCTGCGCACTCCTCGGGACCTCTTCTGTTGAGAGACAATGTCCATTCACCAATGGGAGGATGCTCGTGCATATTTTGGTCTTTCCAGCCAAGAGAGAGAGACTTTTGAGCTTTTGGTTTCTCTTTTGCCACCATAAATGTTGCATAAGATTGGCATCACTAGTCACACTCCATGTTGGAAGGACTGGCGATGGTACCCAGACACGGCTTTTGAAAGATATCAACCTTGACAAGGCTACCTTTGACTTTCTCGCCACTTGTCTATGGTGGAGGTTTTAAATCAAAGATGGCATATCCAATCTTCTCATTATTCTTGGAGATCGTGTTTCATTACTATTTGGTCCACTATTATAGAACCTAAAATTTCACATTTTAATTGGTGTCTTTTGCTTCAAGGTTTACCTTTAGGTTCTCGACTTCACTATCTGGGTATTTTGAATCCTCATTGTCCTTTTTTTCACCAGCCTAAATCTTTTCTCCACCTTTTCTGGTTCTATCGGAGGGCACAAAACTATTGGGTCTGGATTCATAGTTTTTTCTGCATTCTACCCTTCCATGTTTACTTGGCCTCATTCTTTTTGGTGATCACCTAGCTCTTCCATTTCCTATCCTGCAAATTTGGCACACTTTCAGAATGGAAATTTTATTTGTAATTTTGAAAGAAATAAATTCGTCTCTTTTCTCAAATACTGTTATTGATACTAATGTATCCTTATTTTCTAAATCATGTATTTTTAATAATGTAATGCTCCATATTCAAGTTCAAGTAGATAAGGTTGCTCTTGAGGTTTCTCATTTGCAGGAGCTACTTCAACATTGGGACAATGCCCCTTGGACTGTGGCCAGAGTTCCACCAGATGCGTCTACTTTTGGTGCTCCTTCCCACTCTCGTGGATGGTGCCAAGGATGTAATGGTTCCAGTCAGCGGAGAGATTCTCATTCTCGTCCCCCGAGCTAGCATTCATGTCCACCTCATCGCTCTCCCCATCTTTCGCAGGCTCTAGATCACCGTCAGGATTCCCCTTCTGGTTGGGGACCTCAACCAGCACCCACTTGGCCACCAGCAACCACCTTTGGTTGGCCAACTAATGGAACCTCATGTTGGCCTTCGGCGAAAGATTTCTCTCAGCTCGCTTTTGTCATTTCACCATGCAAAGATGAGAAGGAGGAGGATGAAGAAAATGCAGATGGATGGACTCTTCCAGATCCTGAGGCTTCTCAGGTTGCAAGTTGGGGAGATAGGAATGATGAGCCAGACCCTCTACCTTCCTCTTCCACTTCTTTGGCGGCTTGAGGGATTCTCTTTCTTCTGTCTCTTTTGATACTTTTTGTTTCTTGGCTTTCTTTGTAGTTTCTGGCCAATGCCCATATGACAATCTAGTTTAGGGCTTGGCCCTTTTTTTTTTGATAAGTTTGGGAGTTGACCAAGTTTTCCTCTCAAACTTTGTTTTGTAACTCTTGGACTCTTTGATGATTAATTAAATATTTGGTGTAGTATTTACATTAAAAAATGGAAAAGTAGCTAAAGCTAAAGGATTGATTTCTAGCCTATGTTTCTCTCTGAAGCATTATGAATGATCTATGTTCATTAACAGATTTTTGTTAGACAATACCGGATAAAAATCACTTTCAATTATGATTTCATGGATTTCTGCCCCCAATTTCAAAGCTCCAATTTGAGCACAGGCAAGGATAGGCTAGACGGATGCTTACAAATGTTGTGGAATTTGGATTTGTCCGTGTCCACAAATGCACTGCCTGCCATCTCATTTTCCATATGGTCAGATTAGATATCAAAACCCTTGAAAATAATACATAGTCAAATTCTTAAGGTAAAAAGGATAGCATGAAATCACATCCAGAGCATTTTTTCCAACAATTCCTTGATTTATAACACGTGTGGCTATCCTGACGCAAAAACTGACATGGGTATGCTTTACCATATATGTGATATCATATCTAGATGTAAAAAAAAACCATGGCATGATATGATAGAAGACCCCACATTGTACATGACATAAATGGAGGGTTTGATGGACATTGTAAATAGAGGATTTGACAGACATTTGGTCTGTATCATACAGAGTTTTTTAAATTTCTTCCGCTTAAAATAATATCAAAAATATTGATTTCAAAATCCACATACCGTATTTGAAGGAAGAATTTGATGGAGAGGCTCATAGAGGAGGCATGGAGAGAGGGAGGAGCAACGTAGTGCTAGACAAGATGCCCATGTAGAAAATAGAGATGCCCTTATTGCCATTAATATATTCAAAATTTACATTTCATTTTTTTCTCTTTTTCTTTATTTTCATTTTGATTCTGTATAATTTTGTTATTTTGTTTGGATTTCCTTCAGTACAAAATAAGTGGTAGAGGGGGACTCTTATATGAGGCACAGGCAGAAGAGAAGAACTTTCTCCATTTTCAGGATTTCATTTTATTCAAATACATTGGTCTGGTTGATTTTTTGAAGCAGGAAAGGCTAGAGTGGATGTTTTGGTTTCAATCGGTAAAAAATTTGAGATTTTAAAGAAAAATTGAGTTCAAGGAACTAGAAAATCGCATTTACAGGTGAGAAAATTGTTGCCGACTATTTTTTAATGTTAAATTTTCAAAATAATGACTTCAAATATTCACATTTTTTCCTAAAATATTTTGCATAAAAATGACTTGCAGGTTGTAAATCATGCTTTTAGGGTAGAGGCATTGGAAAGAAAATATTTCACAGGATTAGAAATTTTGTCTTGATGAAATTTTGGCTGCAGATAATCTCAGTATTGTAGGATATCCACAAAATACATTTGTTGATGGCCAAACTCCACACTCTTTGTCAGCATCAATTCTGCCTGTGCCAAAACTGAAGGGGATTTGGACATCCACCACAGAAGAATGGAGTGGAATGTAACAAATAATTATCACCAACTTCTCGGCCTCCTTCATTCCACTATGTTGACTACTACGATGTAAGATTGAAAAAAACACATTTGGGCTTATTGCAGGTATATGAACTAATATTTTCCATGGGTTTATGAGCATGGGGATGCATTGGCGTCATGATTACAAGACCCAAAATAATTTGTTCAGCATTAAATTTTGGTTCTGATAACATGTTCAAGCCGCAAATAGTCAAATTAGGTCACTGGAAAAAAATCATCGAGGCAACAAACATTACTAGTTAGCCCATCTGAAATATCATAAAAATATGCCATGTGTCTTGCCTTCGTTAGCCCCACCAACATTGTGGTTTCACACATCATCCCCAGTAAGCCATTTGGGATATTCGCAAAACTTTGAAAGTAACTAGGGAAGTCGATCCTCATGAAGATGCATGGGCCAAAAATTTTGAGAAAACATTGTCAAAGCATGGGCCCACATCACTAACAGTTGAGCTGACTAGATACACGTGGAAAATCCTGATTGGTTTCTCCATTTCGTAATTATGCTTGATGAGAAGGAAGGAAAAAACCACAAAATGGCGAAAAATGGGAAAATATGTGTTTGCCCACCAGAGATATTGGCAAGACATACAACATGTCTTACTGATGCTTTCCATCAGGGAAACATGGCCCATCGAGATGCATTTTCAATCTCCTAGAGACCATAGAAATTTCTCTGATGAATTTCATATTCATAAGATTCTGGTGAGAGTTTCACCGACATTTTATTTCGGAAAGACAAAGGGGAAGCTCCAGCCAAACAACAAGAAAACACCAAGGGAAGGATAACACGACATCTTATCCACTGGAAAACATGATGTGTTAACCCACTATAACATGACGTTTTAGTTTTTCATTGGTGCCCACAATGACGTGAAGACGTTTTCGTAATTATTTTTTTTATCACAGTATCGCGAGATGATTCCATCTTTTATATTCTAATTGGCCGAAGGAAACATTGGAAAAGTCTTATTATTGTAGGTTATGTGCAAGATCATGGTATACCAAGCTATGGCCTTAAGTGGCAATGAAAAATTAGAAAATCAGGGTTAGTCAACTTGACATAAAAATTTGGACGTCTTATCAACCTTATGTGAAAAATTTGTAAGAATAAAATCTGTAGGAAATTGAATGTAGTTTCTAAACTACTAGCCCTTTTCTCAAAAAAAAAAATCTAATTGTTGAAAATCTTAGCTTTCAATGCAGCAGTATGAAACTTTCAGAAAAAAGATAAAAAGCACGTGTATGTCTGACCACCTTAATCACAATCAAATGATGATATCTTTTCACAAGATTCTAGATATAAGTAGTAGACTCATGCCTAGATGTGATGCATATTTTTGTGTAATTTTTTATTAAATAATTAATTAATTATGAATTTTCTACTACGACTTTTTCAGAATAATAAAACTCCCGTGTCTAACCACCTTAACTAATTCTTAACTTTATAAAATTGTTTTTTTTTTTAATTTTATTATAGTAGGCAAAGCATAGAATGTGACGCATGTCTTGGACTTCAAAAAGGTTAAACCGTTTGAAAGTTATAGTTGTTTTTCAATCAATCTGTCAATCAGGACTTTAGAGGTAACTCAAATAGAAAATAAGTAATAAATACTTATTGAAATCAAAATTTGACAGCAATTATGTTGATGGAAACCTGATAATCTATTTAAGAAACCCCTTTTATTTCATCAATTTTGGGTGAAAAAAAGGTCATCAACTACATGGCTGAAGTCTGGAGATCAGAGGAAATATGATAAACACGTGTTTTGGGTTGACCATCCACATTTGGCATTGCAAAGCCAAAACCCGAGGCAAATACCAAGGCTAATCGGATATGAGATAATATCGGATATGAGATATTATCAGATATGAGATACTAAATCGGATATGAGATATTAAATCGGATATGAGATAATATCGGATATGAGATATTATCGGATATCGGATATCTCCCGCCAAAATTTCACTTTCCATTTGAAATTTCAACATTTTTAGTATTGATTTTAGATTTTTAGTTTTTTATATATTTCAAATTTTATAATATTAATATTATACAAATACTAACTGATAATAGCATTAGTATTGAATTATTATTACTTATATTAGTATTGTATAATAGTAGTATTATATTATATTAATATTAGTATGATATTTAGTAATATTAGTGTTAATATATTATTATTATTATTCATATTAGTACATCTTAGGGGTCGTAAGGTGTCTTAAGGGGTCCTAGGACCGATTAATGGGTCCTACGACCTATGAATGGGTCCTACAACACCTTATAACACCTTACAAACCATTAGGAAGCCTAAGAGTACATCTTAGTGGTCGTAAGGTGTCTTAAACGGTCCTAGGACTTATAAATGGGTCCTACTACACCTTATGACACCTTACAAGCCATTAGAAAGCTTAAGTGTACATGTTAGGGGTTGTAAGGTGTCTTAAGGGGTCCTAGCATCCATTAATGTCTCCTACGAACCCTTATGACACCTTACGGCCCATTAGGAAGCCTAAGAGTACATCTTAGGGGTTTTAAGGGGTCTTATGGTGTCCTAAGACATTGTAATATGTCCAATTACCCCTTGAGATCCATTAACGTGTACTAGTAACCCTAATATATATTCTTAGGGTTCCTAAGGGGTCGTAAGGTGTCTTAAGGGGAACTAGGACCCATGAATGGGTCCTACGACCCCTTATGACACCTTACGACCCATTAGAAAGTCTAAGATTACTTATTAGGGGTCATAAGGTATCTTAAGGGGTCTTAACATCCATTAATGGCTCCTAAGACAGAGTAATATGTCCTATGACATGTTAAGACCCATTGATGTATACTAGGAACCCTAAGATGTATTCTTAGGGTTCTTAAGGGGTCAAAAATGGGTCCTACGACACCTTACGACCCATTAGGAAGCCTAAGAGTATATCTTTGAGGCTGTAAGGTGTCTTAACGGGTTGTAGGACCCATGAATGACTCCTACGACTCCTTATGAACCCGTACAACCCCTTATGAAGCCTAAGCACATATCTTAGGGGATGTAAGGTGTTTTAACAGGTCATAGGACCCATTAATGGGTCTTACGACCCCTTATGACACCTTACGGCCCATTAGGAAGCCCAAGAGTACATCTTAGGGGTCGTAAGGTGTCTTAGGACTAATTATTGGCTCCTACGACCCATTATGACATGTTACAACCCATTAGGAAGCCTAATATTATATCTTAGGGGTCGTAAGGTCTCTTAAGGGGTCCTACGACCCCTTATGACACCTTATGACCCATTAGAAAGCCTAAGAGTAGATATTAGGGGTTGTAATGTTTATTAAGGGGTTCTAGGACCCATTAATGGTCCTACGACCCCTTATGACACCTTACGACCCATTATAAAGCTTAAGAGTACATCATAGCGGTCGTAAGGTGTCTTAAGGGGTCCTAGCATTCATTAATGGCTCATACAAACCCTTATGAACCCTTGCAACCCCTTTGGAAGCCTAAGAGTACATCTTAGGGGTTGTAAGTTGTCTTAAGAGGTCCTAGGACCTGTGAATGGGTCCTACAACCCCTTTTAACTCTTTACAACCCATTAGGAAGTCTAAGAGTACATCTTAGTGGTCCTAAGGTGTCTTAAGGGGTCCTAGGACCCATTAATGGGTCATACTGCCCCTTATGACACCTTACAAACCATTAGAAATCTTAAGTGTACATCTTAGGGGTCATAAGGTGTCTTAAGGGGTCCTAGCATCCATTAATGGCTCCTAAAAACCCTTATGACACCTTACGACCCATTAGGAAACCTAAGAGTACATCTTAGGGGTTGTAAGGGGTGTTATGGTGTCCTGAGACACTGTAATATGTCCTATGACCCCTTGAGATCCATTAAAGTGTACTAGTAACCCTAAGATGTATTCTTAGGGTTCCTAAGGGGTTGTAAGGTGTCTTAAGGGGTCTTAGGACCCATTAATGGGTCCTACGACCCCTTATGACACCTTACAACCCATTAGAAAGCCTAAGATTACTTATTATGGGTCATAAGGTATCTTAAGGGGTCTTTGATAACATGTAACTGATTAAATGTTTGACTATATTAAGTTGAAGATGATGCAAGACATTAAAACAGTTAATGGTTTATATTATCATTGATGTCAACTTGATATCATATGTATGGTCATATACATAATGCCAAAGACTTCAGAGAATCAATGGAACAGAGGTTATGCTTTCAGCAATGCATAAAAGTCAAGTATTCACCAAGTGACAGAC